>JAHWFP010035216.1:0-10414 GCA_023313725.1 Lithobius niger | reverse complement strand
TTTCTTTTTGTAACCATATTTGAGTTTACCTTTAGGCCTAGCTTTAAAACTAGTGCTTGAACTGGGTTTTGACTGTTCATACATTTTAGTAGACTTATTTAAGTTACTGCTACTTGATTTTCTGCACTTAATTTTTAAATGACTAACGGTATGGCATCTGCCACAACTATAATCTCGATATTTACATCTGGTTTTGACGTGACCGGATTTTCCGCAGCAATAGCAGACAAAATCCTTGGGATGTTTTGTTACGAACTTGAGTCTTAACTGGTTTCTTGGATATAAAATTAACAAACTTAGTGTACGCCCTGATAAATTTCGGCAGATTCAAGGGATAAAGCTAAGGATGTCGTAGCCTTTAAATCCAGAGTCCAGAGTCTACTTCAAAAGTTCGCGTTGGAAGGTTTCTGACCGCACACCATCGATTAGGCGATCCCTAATCATTTCATTGCTGATATCTGTGATTGTACTTAGTTAGCATTTTTAATGGAGCTAAACACTCACTGATGCTTTCATTGGGTTTCTGCGATCTGCGACCTTCTAACAAATTTTACCCTTTCAGAAACCACTGATGGTAGGGGTTCAACGTCACCGAGAATAGTTTTCGCGAAATTTGCATACGTAAATGAATCGGGGAAGTGCTGGCAAAATAATGTTCAAGATTCGGTCAAACATTTTCTGGTGCTATATTTTTTGCTCTAAAATAGTAGCCTATCTGGGTGGAGTACTTCTCCCATGTATCGTTTTCACCACTGAACTCGGCAAATAAACCTGCTGTTCTGGAAGTACTCATGTTGTCTTAAATTTAAACTTGAATTAACTTCAGCGCTAGCGCTCACTTCTGAATTTGCTTCAGTTTGTACTAAACTGTTAACTGGAACAGTAGTCACAGGTGGTTTACACACGACACCTGTTTTGGGCATAAGCCTACTTTAATTAAACAAGGAGCACTCGAGACTACCGGTTATCTACTTAACAACAGCCACCCCAGTATAACTGTAGCCTACTTAGTAATTTAAATCAACCGTCTACAAATTGAATTTAAAGGGACTAGGCTTTTTAAATGTTTAGAGGTTCATACACTTTTGAAGCGTTTTACAAAACAACACTACTGACCTAAGCTTTACAGCACAGCCCAAGTTTCACTCGTTTAAGCATAAATGCTGCGGTGCTTAATTAAACACCGTCACGCGCCAGCCACTATCGGATATACGAGAGTTAATAATTTGAGCAGCGCATTTTTATGTCGTCCGTTTCAAAGTACTGACGGTGGGACACGCTAGTGCGTCGCTCTAGGACACTACTATTGTAAAAATTAACCATTACAAACCCAATTGCCCTCTTCAGTTCTAGTAGTTAAGGTACTAAATTTAACTATTATCATCAGTACCACTCAATCTCTAACACCACAAAATTACATTGTTTGAAAAAGACTAAACTCTGGTAGGTCTTCAGAGCACTAATATCATTGCCAAAATGAAAAATTCAGAGCACAGATGTGGTTGACGAACTTAACAAGTTTGCTTTAAAATTAATACTAATACCCATAGTACCGGCTCGTCGCCATCTGTGATGTATTGGTCATTAATTTAATACACGAATGCGTACTGCGTGGGTTAACTAGGGCATAGTAACGGCAGACTGTTTTGTAGGCTACAATTAGAGCGACAGTTTTACTTCTGTTGAGGCTTGTATATATACTAAGTTACAAGGTCATGTGACCATGTTGTATGACATAAAACGTTACAATATAGCATAGCTACCTAGCAGTGTGTTAGGATAATCTAGAGAAGTTGACATTATGGACCTAACAGGAATAGCACCATTGTGGTGCTAATGACCCAATTGTCCCCCCCCCCCCCCCCCATTGTGGAGTCTCACTGACGACACCACATTGATACTTGACGCTTATTCTACGCATGGTTTTGATATTTTTTAGTAGAACAAATCTGGGATGCATTGGTACTTTCTTGTTTGGTGGTTGGTGGTCAGCAATAGGTGGCTCTATCAACAAAAGATTACTATGGCTCTATCAACAAAAGATTACTATGGGAACTTGGGATATGCTTGGCTTATAGTTTATTTTCAAGTGTTGCAGATTCTAATTGGTGCTGGATACTGCTCAATTTGTCCAATTCTGAATCTAAATTTGTTGTGCAACATTTGGAGTCAATTAACGGTGTTAACTCAGACAGTGGAAAGGTTATTCACACAGTGGGATGGCAGGGTATTATAAGGTCTTCTAAATCTGCGCACCAGGTGAATATCCTTGCAGATGGTTGCATGGATAACGGAATAATTAAATGTGCAGGTGGTAGCATTAACACAAATTTTACACATTGTACAAATACATCGACAACCCCTGCAAGCAGGAGTGAAGTGGACTCAAACCCACCTCAAGAGCTAGTCAACTCGTTTGACAATGGCTTTCAATGATACAAAGTCTTGAAGTCAGTTCGCCCTTCTCAACTTTTGTGCAACAGTAAACAAAGACTTGATTAGAATAAGCTAACGGAACTTGGAAGACAGTGATCCAATCGTCTACAATGAAAGCCATGCATGTAGACATGCTTTAACACACGATGAAATGCTTTCAAAAACATGTTAGTATTAGTTCCTGCACCTCTCCGGTAGTACATTGCTCCCTGCTCTCACCAATTAGCATAATTGTCAGCAAATACTTCCCATTCTCGCTTGACTGGCCACTAGCCAAGAGATCGCCAACAGCTTCTAGCAAAACGGGAAAAAACGGGATTTTTTTTGCATTCATGTGTGGTATGACACGCTACCGCTTCAAGAATCCAAAAATACCAAACTTTTCAAATTTGGCCCACCCCTCAATGTGTATCACATGTGAGACAGAGGAGTTCCAAATCACTTTTTTTTCAAATCTATTATTTTGCAAAGTTGTTTATTTTTAGCTCTAAGTAACAATGTACACATTAATTTTCAGCAATGAGAACAATCAATAACAATTAATTATTAGAAGACAATAGCTGACAATAGCCGGCAATAGATGCCAATTGACGGTCAATAGAAGCAATAGCGCGTCACATGTGAGACAACAGGGTGCCAAATACGAATAAATTAAAAAACAATTAATACAATTTAAAGCTCAAGCTGAGCACACCTTAGAAAAGAATTAATCACTTCTATGCGTAACTCACAATAGATAAGTCATAGAAGATCAATAGAAATAATGGCGCGTCACATTTGAGACAACAGGGTGCCAAATACGAATAAATTAAAAAAACAATTAATACAATTTAGAGCTTAGGGCACACCTTTATAAACATAATAAAATAATTAATCAATTCTATGATTAACTCACAATTGATAAATCATAGAAGATCAATAGCGCGTCACATGTGAGACAACGTGGTCCCAAATATTAAAAAAATAATTAATGCAATTTCAAGCTTAGGGATGTACCTTTATAATAAAAGAATTGATGAATTCATTAAGTAGTCATTAGCGCGCATTAAAAGGTTAAATAGAATCATTAGCGCGTCACATATGAGACAACAGGGTCCCAAATATTAAAAAATAATTGATGTACCTTTATTAGCACAATAAAAGAATTGATGAATTCATTAATTAAGCATTAGCACGTATTAAAAGGTTCAATAGAATCATTAGCGCGTCAGATGTGAAACAACGGGGCCCCGAATATGAATAAATTAAAAAATAAAGCAATTTCTAGTTTAGGAGCGCATCTTTATTAGCACATTAATATAATTAATGAATTCATTAATTAACTCGCAATAGATGAGTCATAAAGCAGCTAATGGTGCACTGTTTTCCACGTGTGATACAGCAAGTAGCTGATGGCTGGTAGAGGGTGCATTGATGTTCCACATGTGATACAATAAGCAGCTAATGGCTGGTAGAGGGTGCATTGATGTTCCACATGTGATACATTAAGTAGCTAATGGCTGGTAGAGGGTGCATTGGTGTTTCACATGTGATACATTAAGTAGCTAATGGCTGGTAGAAGGTGCATTGGTGTACCACACGTGATACAATTAGTGGCTAATTCCTGGTAGAGGGTGCACTGATGTTCCACATGTGACCGTGGTACACCCAAGAATTTTGTTTGGGGGTAAAGAAATTAGGATGCAGTGTGCCAAATTCAGCTAAGGGGTTTGGGGAGCACTGTGAGCTCCCCCAGTGGGCTCTTACTCAGGGGGAGCAAGGGAAAAGCAATGTTCCTCATGCTCCCACTGGCTACGCCACCTACATGTGATACATTTAGTAGCTAGCAGGTGGTGCAGGGTGCACTGATGTTCCACCTGTGATACATTAAGGAGCTAATTGCTGGTAGAGGGTGCACTGATGTTCCACCTGTGATACATTAGGTAGCTAATGGCTGGTAGAAGGTGCATTGATGTACCACATGTGATACAATTAGTGGCTAATTGCTGGTAGAGGGTGCACTGATGTTCCACACATGTGATACATTAGTTAGCTAATGGCTGGTAGAAGGTGCATTGATGTACCACATGTGATACAATTAGTGGCTAATTGCTGGTAGAGGGTGCACTGATGTGCACTGATGTGCACATGATAAAGTTAGCTAATGGTTGGTAGAGGGTGCATTAGTATTCCACAGTATTATGCACTGTGGACGACATATACCATATTGCACAGTGGATCAATACTACTGTTCAGTGATGTACATGTGTCCATACGGTATACATTGGCCACAGTGCAATGGTACTGCTGTCAATGTGTACAATAGTGCACATATTGTACAATAGTTCAAATGTGGGCAATAGTGTATGTACAATAAGTCTATACACATTACCTGCCAATAGTTCATCTATTTCATCTAGTTCTGGTCTTGTTCTTCTCTTGAAATGGCTGTAAATAAAATAAAGTCAACCCAATGCAACACAAACAAATGTTAAAGAGTTTATTTAAATGATAAAGTTTGGTTTACCTAGTGACTATGGCCTGTGCTCTTAGCTTGTCCCGGCGCATATCCCACATATTCTGAAGATTCTTCGGCTCGTTGGCCGTTAGCAAGAACCCAGTAGCCTCTTTGAACTTGGCTAATACAATGTTTTGCGGTGGAAAAGCTTCGTTTACCTCAACTGGGAATACGTCTTGTAATAGTGTATAGCCTTACAAGTGTCGTAGGACGACGGTTGAGGTTCAGGTGCCGCAATTGCTAAAGGAAAAAAAAAACTTGATTTGGACACCATAAGCTAGTGTGCAGTTTTATATTCACAGAAAGGTTGTTTACTAACCTTGTTCGACATTTGCTTTATAGAGCTCATCCAGCACTTGGCCCTGGCTGGCCACAGTTTCAGCAGTTGGCAGCCTATATTTCTTCCTGGCCGTGGGCTCAGCATGAGCCAAATACCCGCTGACTTCTTGCAGCTTTTCTTGATTGACATTCGATGCTGCTGCCGTCTGTAGTGCCTTTCTTGGCGTTGTTTTTGGAATATTGTACTTTCTTGTGAGCTTGCAGTAAAAG
Organism: Lithobius niger; assembly: GCA_023313725.1. Lineage (NCBI taxonomy): Eukaryota > Metazoa > Arthropoda > Chilopoda > Lithobiomorpha > Lithobiidae > Lithobius > Lithobius niger. The sequence goes on along the minus strand of JAHWFP010035216.1, from coordinate 4,932 downwards.
TAAAACACAAGTTGAATACATTGAAATCATTTGTAACATTTTCAATGAAATAATTCCTATCACAAATGAACCAAACATACCATCCATACTCATTTGCCCCATTAGTTATGGGCAAACCCTTGCTGTTTATCAGGAAGTATTCATTGTCTTGCACTACTTTTGGGCGAGCGTATTTCATACATATGTGACAAAGACTCCATGTTACAAAGAGGAAATTCATAAAATATAGTTCAAATTAAATTCATTTTACGTACCGGTCAAACATGTTTTTTTTTCATCTTGGTTGAGGGTAAACACACTACACTGTTGTGCATCCGTCTTGTGTTTCTTTACACGTACGACATGTGTTGTGCTTCCATCTTCATTTGTTACGGATTTTGAGGCTAAATATTCTACCATTCACAGGTTTTGGGCAATTCCTGGTCTTTCGCCATTCTTAAAACAGAGAACTCCCACCAAAAACCGGACGATCGTGCAGTAGTCCTTGACCGAGTAGTTAACATCCTTCAGTACTCTTACATCGTGAAGGACCGCCGTCGTTTGCTCTAGTGTTGGGGCACCGTCGCCAAGGACCATCATGTTAAATTCCTTGTCCCTTGCTTCTGAGCCTGTTTTACGAGCACGTCCTTTGGTTGGCGCTAATGACCAAGTTGTCGACGCGCCATTAAGCCTCAATCCCCCCCCCCCCCTTTGCCTATCGTGGCCATGCATGTTGTCTTGGTTTTGTGCGATAGTGGCTGTTGGCTGTAATGGTTGATCTGCTGGCTGAACATCGTTACCTACAAGTTGAACATCTGTCGTCTGCAGGTTGAACATCGTTACCTACAAGTTGAACATTAGTCGTCTGCAGGTTGAACATTGTCATCTGCTGCCTGAGCATGCACAATAATCCCAAACGGTAAATCATTGCTAGTAATTTACAATGCAACTTCTTGACGCAAAACTTTGTAAACGTGCGGTAAAAAATTCCGCAAAAATTCTTCTGAATGGTTCTTATCCACTCCCCTATTATGGAATTCTGTGATATTTTTGTATCATACATAAGTGTCCAGTTGGTAAGAAAGGTAGGCAACAACAGCACAATTCAACACATTTTGTTTGCTTAATTTTTTTTGCTTTTCCTCATGTGCCTTTTTACTACAAATTTGCTTGGTATTATCTTCACGTCGTAGTTTTTGTCTGAAAATGCCGTTTGATGTATGCCGGAAGGAGTTCGGCAATATTTGGCATACGTCGGAAAAATTTTTCCATTAGCAATAAAATCGTATGTGTGTGCTATTTCACAAGACATCAATAAACACACGATTTAATTTTCGGAAAAATATTTGTTTTCCTTGGTCACAACAAAATCAATGTATATGAATGACAACCGTCCTGTCACTAACAAACTGCCATGTTCTCACTCATGGTGGTTTGTGAGTGGCAGAACGGTTGTCATTCATGACTTTTTAATTGTATATATTGATTTTGTTGTGACCAAGGGAAACCTATATTTTCTCAAAAATTAAATCGTGTGCTTATGTCTTGTGGTCCCATTGAAAGGAGGCACCCCTTTCTAAACGTTTGTCATGGATGTAGACATGAAGTTCACGGGAGATTGTGTTATCCTCAACAAGTGCAGTTTTCTTGAAAAATTTGCTGCTTACACGTAGGACTAATGCTGACAGAAGCAGTTTGAGCTCTTCAAACACTGATGCTTCTGTTAGCCTCGAGTCCACGACATTGTCGGGTTGTGGGTGAGCGTTCCTACATGTTGTTGACTCGAATATGGTATTCTCCCGCCTCCAACAGTTCCCACGCTGTCTCACAAGCAACATCCATCGACTTCTACCCTTCATCCGTAGCCGTGCAGAAAGTCTACCGCAGTCGTCACTCCAGCCTCCTGGTTCCTTCTCAAGTTGCCTTGCTGAAAACTACAACCGAAGTTGCAATCCCAGCCTCCCGGCTCGATCCCCTAGTATCCCTTACTAAATTGCAGCCTATACTGCGAGTTCAGTCCCCAGGCTCCACCTTTCATCTGGTTGCCGTGGTTTGTTGCGTTGACAGCATGTGTCTGGAAACATGAAATCTGCAGGTCGTCCCACGCATCCGTCTTCTCCTCTTATTTGTGCAACCGGTGTCCCAACGTGAAGTTGTGGATCCCGCCTCCTAGTTCCGTCAGTAACCGAAGTTGTAGATTTCACCATCCTATGGCACGCAGCACCCCAAGCATCTTGGTGGTTAGCGTCCGCAGCCATCATCGTGTAAATAACAATATTTACAAATGCGACAAGCACACAAACAACAAAAGAAAGTATATACAATACTTCGTGAAGCTTCCCACAAAAAGGATGTTCCACACGTGCATCATCGTGTTGCTTTAGCCTGGATAGACATCGGTAGGTGGAGACGCCTCCCGGCCTGGCAGATGAGCAACACATCCTAGTACATCCCCAAATAGTCTCATGGAAAGGTGTCCCCCTCCTTGGATTTCGATGAAGACCCACATCAGTCTGCTTTCGGCCCAACCTTCTGCCTGGTTACCCTCCCCCTTACGATCATCTACCGGTCATCATCAACGCCCCAAGTGGGCCCCCCCCCCCCCCCATCTAGCCCAACCTTCAGCATGATCTGCCTCCAACCTCTGGTCCGAAGTTGTGGTTCCTGCTGCCTGGCCTGGTCCAGATACCATTTCACATGGCCTCGTCCCGGCCATCACTCTCCAAAAAAAAAATTGCGTGCCCCCATCTCGTTCGTGAGAAAACATCTACATGACATCCATCCACACCCGACACGGTTTGGTAGCGGAATGGATCCTTGATCTTCAGGGCACGCATTTCATTATCTTTAGCGATTCCATGTTGTGCCCTGGAGTCCTTGGCGAATTACAATCCACGGAACCCCTTGACATAACATGTCCAAGCTTTGCTTTCCCGCTTGCCTGGCCAGCGGAAAACCGTGCTTTTCTGCTGGATCCCGGGCCATGTTGGGATATTGGGGAATGAGCAAGCTGATTCTGCTGCGAAAGGGGCCCTTTCGGTAGGGATCTCAGCCTTGTTTCCTCAGACGCCTTTCCAACTCTGCGTCTGAGGTTACACGCTTTTTGGCAAACCTTGTGGGATGGACAGGACGGTAATAAATTACGGGCTATTAAAGGCACTGTCGAGGAGTGGCACTCGGCGTGTCGCCGCAGTCGCCGTGAGGAGGTTGTGTTGGCGCGTTTGCGCGTTGGTCCCACCCGACTTACTCACTGTTTCGTTTTACGGGGGGTTGATCCTCCTGAATGTTATTGGTGTCGACGGCCACTTACCGTCCGGCACTTACTTGTTGATTGTCGCCATCTTGATGGTGTTCGTCGTCGTTTCCATCTTCCGCATGACATTGCGCGTCAGTTGGGCGATAAGTCTGTCCTCCTGTCCTGTGTTTTTCAATTTTTGCTGGAGGTACAGATGTATGACAAGATTTAGATTAGGGGTTTGAATAACATCTCTGTAATGTGTGGTGCAGTGGCAACCCGGACCACTGCACTGTGACTGAGGTTGGCGCTAATGACCAAGTTGTCGACGCGCCATTAAGCCTCAATCCCCCCCCCCCCCCACGTCAGCATTCGTCATTAGTAGTCGAACTCCCCTTCGTGATGACGTAATACTCAATCTCAATCTTGTTCCCTCAGACGTCTTTCCAACTCTGCGTCTGAGGTACACGCTTTTTGGCGGGCCTTGTGTGGCAGAAGGACAGTAATAAATTACGAGCTATTAAAGGGACTGTCGAGGAATGGCACTCGGCGTGTCGCCGCAGTCTCCGTGAGGAGGTGGTGTTGGCCCGTTTGCGCATTGGTCACACTCGACTTATGCACTGTTTCCTTTTGCGGTGGGGTTGACTGACCCTCCTGAATGTTATTGGTTTCGACGGCCACTTACGGTCCGGCACTTCCTTGTTGATTGTCGCCATCTTGATGGTGTTCGTCATCGTCTGACATTGCGCGTCAATCGGGCGATAAGTCTGTCCTCCTGTCCGGTGTTTTTCAATTTTTGCTGGAGGTACAGATGTATGACAAGATTTAGTTTAGGGGTTTGAATAATATCTCTGTAATGTGTGGTGCAGTGGCAACCCAGACCACTGCACTGTGACTGAGGTTGGTGCTAATGACCAAGTTGTCGACGCGCCATTAAGCCTCAATCTCCTCCCCCCCCCCCACACCCGAAACCAGCCAGCACCCTGCCAGGCGAAACTTTATGGCAGGTGACATCTCTTATCTACGACTCGGCAGTGGCCACGCACCAAGACGGCAAAAGAGCAGCCCCCTCCATCCACTGGTTTGGTACCCAAAACATCCACATGGTTGTTGTCATCAAATTAGTCCTCGCCGGCTCTGTCGCCACATGACAGCGGGACGGAAAGGAAAAAAAAATCTGTGAGTTGTCTCGTCGTTCATTCCGGGTGTAAGAACTCTGTACGGGATGTCGCCGCCAAGTCGCCGGTGGGCTAAGACTGCCCAAAAAAATTTTTTGTGGGATCCATCTCAGGTGTAAGAAACCGTAGGAGATCTTTGGAATCCAGACCTCCTGCCTGCTGGTGTACAAAAAAAATCTCAGTGCGAGAGGTTCCAGGTGTAAATCCCGGACGAGGGCTCCCAGGTGTAAGAATGGTTGCGGTTAAGAGAGACTTAGACAACACAGTAATGTATTTTAGGCCCTAGGTCACCCTCTTCCTCACCGTCCTCTTGCCTGAGTGTGATGAACCAGAATTGATCGATTTCCACATGCCTCTGGTGAACACAAGTTTCATGGCTTGTTTTGTCGTATCGCATGTACGTCTTTGGTTCGTTGTCCAGGTTGATTCTCTACGTCAACACACCATCTCGTGTGTGGGGCGGGGCTGCTGATCCAGTGACATTTCTATCCCACCCTTTTATAGTGCGGGAACAGATGTGCCAGTGGATTAAAATACCAT
>JAHWFP010035214.1:0-25607 GCA_023313725.1 Lithobius niger | reverse complement strand
TCGCTATTGAATAATAAGAACAAACGAATCGTCTTTGATGCATTGGTAACCAGTCATCTTAGATATGGTATTGAAGTGTATGGTTTTGCTTCTTCAACCCTTATTGATAGGCTACAAAAGGTACAAAATAAAATTTTAAAGGTTCTTTTCAGAAAACATAACCGCTGCAAATCTACTAAAGAGTTATTTAAGGAACACAGAATTTTAAATGTAACTAAGTTGAGAAACTTTATTATTATACATAAAAATTACTTTTGCAACGATTTTAAAACTAAAGATGAATTTAAAATGGGTTTCCTTCGCGATAAAACATTAAGGTTCCATATTCCACTAATTAAAAATAATTATGGCTCAAAAAATAAAGATCAATATATTCCACCAATTTTCAATTTAATTCCATCAAAATTACTCGATTTAACTCAGTACACTTCAATCAAACACAAAATAAAAGAATGGCTAATTAACAACTAAGGTATAGTTTTATTTTTTATTTATTGTTTTTATTTCTGTCTCTGTGATTATTATTATTTTTATATTTTTTACCACACTGTGTGATTTAGTTTTGTTGTATAGATTTTTTCTTTATCTTGATTGTGAAATTTTGTCTAAATGTGTAGCCAAACAAGGACTTTTATAGACCTTCGGCAACACTCTTTGAATAAAGGTTATTATTATTAAAAAAAAAATCTTACGCAACCAAAGATTTGTGCCCGGGCTAATTGGCAAGTCTGGGCAAGAACTGACGCAGTGATGCCAAGGAAGTTGATAAGTATTTTAAAGTCAAATTTTTATAGCCAAATAACGACACAATATTTATCGGTATTTTTTTTAAATGTACAGACAAACATATTCCTATTTAAAAAGCGGTGTTGCGGCCAAAGCCAGTTTTAACAGAGATGCTGAAATGAATAGAAATTGGTTGAAATTAAAATATTAATTTGTAAACAGCAAAGCGCTATTAACGTCGACTCAGTAGAAAACCAAAAGCAGTGTTTATTCAGCCCGCTATTTGGTTGAAGCGAATAATAACGATCGCGAATAGAGCGCTTGTTGAATGTTAGGATTTTAGTGGGCGACCTCAATGCCTATGTAATTATTGGCTAACAATATTCACGTGTACAACAATTTAAAAAAAAATTGCACGTGAATTGCAACAAAGTATTACCAGGAGGAAATGAAAGCTGGGAGTAGACAACTCTACCTCACTCCAGAACGTGTCGTTTTGATAGATATCAGATTTTCGTGTCAAGTCTGTAGATTTATTTTAGTTTAGGCTATATGTTTTAGAATTTAGGTTGCATACTTGATTTTGGTCTATATGGTTGAGTTTACGCAGAATAGTTTGCTTACATGTGGTTTCAAGTCGTACATTGGGTTCGTAAGTTCCGGTTAAACGCGATCTTCGTCCTTCGAAATAGCTCACTCGACTTCTAGCCAATCAGAAGGTGATAACGCTTTAACCAATCAGAGGGCGGAACACATTCGCCCTTTAGGATGAAAGCTGCCGTAGCAGATGCAAGACCAACTGAGATAGTAGCTGAATGCCTCGCTCCACCATATTGAGCGAGAACGCAGCTTCAACCCCAGTTTGCCTTTAGCAGACAACTTCGCAATCTGCACTCACCGTTTAGAACACAGGGCTCGTCACAACATACGAGTAGGTCAGCAGGCCATCATACTCTTATTTCGTGACGAGCCCTCTGTGGATTGGAAAGCGAACGGCAGTTTTTTTTTTCTAAACACTGCTCAGGCACGCATGTAAACCATGACCCCCCCCCCCCCCACCCCCCCCCATTGAATGCTTGATGGACTTAGCGGTTATGTGATTGCTAGTGATAAGTCTTTACTTACAAACGAACAAGTTTGTTTATATATTATTACGTGTTTTATTAACTAGCTAAACCTGACGTAACACGCCTTTCTAATCGTGCCTTACTTCGATAGCCCATCAAACTGCTGCCTCGTCTGCAGCATTCATCCTATGCACTGGCGGCCACCAACTACCGCACAGTCCTTCAGCATCCTAAAACCAGTGGCATAAATAATCATTTTTCTGGGAGGAGGGGAGCATATTACACATTTTATGCCCCCTTTCAACCCTCTTTTAGTGACCACTTCAGTATGCACGATAATACTCCAGATAGGGGGCATGTTTTAAAATACTTAGCTTTCTCATTCTGTTCTCCATTAACTACAGTACCGACCTTTGCATAGAACGATGCTTACCCAATTATCTCGTCCTCCATCTCTCCGCCCCCCCCCCCCCAAAAAAAAGTTTATGAGATAAACGCCCAACCCTCACCCCCTACCTTCCTGCCTTTTTCTTCTACGTCCTTCACCGGTGGTGCACCCAAGAAGTTTTTTTCTTTATCTACGTCGCACTTTCTTCCCCTCCCCCCCCCCCTCATCAACTACTGATTGGCTGCTGGTCCAGGGAGGAGAGGTAAGCAGTATGCAGCCACTGGCTATTGAAACGTTGAGGTACTTCAAGGCTACCCGCTGGGGAGGGTGGGATGAGGCTTGATGGCGCGTCGACAGTACATCGTTAGTGCCAACCTCAGCCACAGAGTAGTGGTCCGGGAGAACAGTCGCATGACAGTGGTGTTTCAGGGTTGCTAGGCTGCTGTTGTAACTTATTGCTAGACAAACGTGTATACAGTCATATGAGCCAGTGTAACACATTTCTTTATTTAATTTCGCCCATGGTATTTTCTCGAATGAGCAAACCTGGGGGCTTTATTTTCGTGTGCAAAACCCGGGGCTCATAATTTTTGAGAACTGATCAACCAAACAGACACACAAGTGTGTAATCGTTAAGTGCTAGTTCCACGAAGAAAAACGTAGTGGTAGCGTAGGGAGCTATAGTGAAACCCAATGTGTGCAAGGCCGTGGTGGAGACTGGAGAGAGGAGGGGGGGGGAGGGCTGGGACTAGCAATTTTTTTCAAACTGGTAACATTATGCCCTAACCAAAGGTTCACCCCCATAACAACTAAAGAATGACCTCTACCTTTAAAAGTTTGTACGATTTAAAAAAAAACATGTATAAAGAAAATAAAACTTGGATAAGCTTTTATGCCCTCTTCAGTCTTTCTTGCCACCTCCATCTCCCTTACCTGGGTAGCTACGGCCCTGAATGTAATGCCTTATAATGACACGGCATTTTTTAAAAACTGCAATGCGGCACACACTGGATATCACGTGATACGGTCCCTGGATGCAACGACGGGAGTTTATTTAAAACTTTGCTCTTTTAATTGACGGAACGCGCGGGTGTGTTAATGAGACGTGTATTTAATTTAAATAAACTATTGGGTGTATATATTTTTTTAAAAACGTTTGGCTTGTTAGTACGATGGATTAATAATTTTCGAGCTCGGAGAATGCGTGGATGACAAAATAAAAAATTAGTTACGAATTAATTTTTTCTTATGCTACAAAATTGGCGTAGCTGAATGAGAAGATAGTCTGCTGACGTAGTTGTTAAATTGTACTTTCAAGTACTTTGACTTATAGTTTAAACCGATGAATTATAGCTTCGATCTGTACCACTCATTACCTTTCTATACCTACTGGCCTCGACATTGGCATCTAAACACGATGGAATGGTTTACTTATTTCGTAAATGCGGGCTTACAGAGCTGAGCTGAATTGTTTGAAACTGCTCACCAACAATTACTATCATTGCTACCTTGCAGAGTGACCGACAACAATAAGACCTGTCTAAGTGAAAACAAAACAATAATGAGGCATTGTTTGCTTTTTTGCCTCTCCCAGAAAACAAAAATGTCAAAGCCTCCTGGCTAAAGATTTCAACACTACCCATCCGTACAACGGACTCCAATAAGCAATACAATATTATTACCAAGCGCAATTTTTTGGCATACAACGATGCTGAAAAATGCATCGACGTGCCAATTTTAAGGCCAAGTGGGGTTCCAGAGAACAATATCCTGGCAAACAATGGAACCGAAAACAAGAACAATGGTCGAGAAAATAGTAACAGTGTATACATGCCTTAGGAAAAGGGCTCAATGGTGTGTATGAGCGCACGAAAGAAGAAAGAAGATACGAAAATGAAGGTGGCACACCATAAGGCGCTAGCGTTGAAAGGGTACAGAAGTCGTCTGTATGAGCTGTGTGACAGAATTATTAAGATTAGAATACATTGGCTTCCTATCGAAATCACTGAGCAAGAGATAGGGTGTGTTTTATTAAACTACGGATTGTTAGTTAGTCACACTTTGGAAATGCACTCGTTGCAGGATGTTACGCAGTGTCTGATACTGGTGTTGGGTTAGTTTCTCTCAAATTGAAGGATAGTGTTTTCCTGGATGACCTTCCGAATACAGTTGATGTGAAGGGCATAAGAGCATAGTTGATAGTTGCGGGCAGACCACCACTGTGCCTTCGTTGTTCCACACGTTGGAACATGAGAAAGGAGTACCCGGCTGTTTATTGTGCGTCGTGCAGGGTCTTTGTGTTCCCATCGCAACCACATGTCCATCTTTGTGACCGGTTTCAAGCTATGAAGCAGCACGGAGTGCAGGAAAGTCGGAGGGAGTCGGTGGTTCCTGTTCCTTTTCAGCCCCAGTTCAACTTCCGGCCATGGTGGTTCCAGCACAGGCCTACGCCCAGGCCCAAAACCAAGTCCAGGCCCAGTCCCGACCCCAGACCAATCTACAAATACTTTAGTGGCTACAGGTCGGTCTAATGAGGTGTGCTTTAAGTCAGTGAATCCTTGGATCTCCCCAACCAGGAAAAAGGGATGCGCTAGAAAGAAGAAGTTGAGCCTTGCTGTTTCACCAACTGCAGCAAAGGTTAAAGCAGTGGATACGAATAGGTTTGGGCCATTGCTGGGCATGGAATCCAGTGTGACTGAGGGCAATCAAAGTGGTGATCATCAGTTTGGCTTGAATTTGGCGTGTGAAGCATTGTAGTCAACAGCAGCTGCAGCTGCAGCAACAGCAATTGGGTGCTTCTGTTCCTAGTGTGCTTGTAAATGAATTGGCTACCTTTGAGAAATTACAGGAAATTGGTTGGTTTAGTGCGAAAGATACAGGTGGATCTGTAAAAGAGGTTCCTGATATGTGTAACGACAAGGGTGGGGTTTCGTTAGTGAGAGTGAACCTTGAAACACCTAATGTGGAACCTATTAGAGATGTGGCTGCAGTTAGTGGAGCAGCCATGGAATGTGACCTTGACGTTGGTCACAATGTTGATGTAACGTAGGTGTTTGCGTGTGTATGTCATAGGTTAGGTTGTTTTTTCCCATTAGAGTTCTCGATCTGTACATGGAATGTGCATGGTGCACTTAGCAAGCTTGATGAAATCGAAGCATTGTGTACTAAATTTGATTTGTTGGGCCTATTGGAAACCAGGCTCCAAGTGGGCTCATCTCCCTATTTGCCTGGGTTTACTGGAATTGCGGGTCCTGGCCTTTCCGGGGTTCGGCTGTATATAAAGCCCAGTTTCCATTTGCTTTGCCTGTCGTTCCTGTGTGCCCGCACGTTGATGCTTGTGTGATTAGTGTTTGGGTTAATGGGGCTTGATGACAGTGGGTTTCGTTCACGTTTCAGGAGCTGTGTCCAAAGCTAACTAGGTGGCATGGGTAAAGTCTCTCCCTAAACTGCTAATCCTGGGAGATGTCTTTAAAGCACATCACTGGGTATTGGGGAGTGGTCACTGTGACACTCGGGGAAGGATGTTCGTTGCTACACTGGCGGAATTAGGTTTAGAAGTGGTGCAGAACGGCATCCCGAACTTTTTTAGGTGGTGCTGGGGTTCTATACAAGAATCTGTATTGGATATGTATTTACATTTCCTGGGGCTTGCTCACTGCTTCTCAATCGAGGTTTCACAAGAGGCAGTGATCATTTCCCAGTGGCATTATTTCAAGGCAAGCAGGACCAGAGGGGAAGTGGCAGAGGTACGGCCCGTCTGAAAGTTGAGATGGGCGCATTTGGGGATTGGGTAAGCTGGTGGATTAACAAACCATTAAATGGTGTATTTCGGATGCGCGGTAGGAGTGGTGATACTCCTGCCTGGTGGACCACGGGGTGCACCATGGCGGTTCGAGATAGACGTTGTGCCTGGTAGCAGTTCTGTCGGTTTCCTTCGGATGATTGGTGGTATGTGTTTGTGGGGATGACGTCAGAGTCTCGGGTTATTCTTTGTAGAGAAATGGCATTGTTTGGCAGACGACTGTGTAAGAGGGTTTCTGTTGGGCTCCCTCTTGCCCTGGTTTGGAAACTTGTGTGCAAGCAGGATTCACGTACATCAATTGCGTGGATTTTGGGGAATAATGGAGAAGTTCTCCGTGGCCTAAGGACGACGAAAGCATTTAATGCTAATTTTTCGGAGGTATACATTTCTTCTAGAGGGGCGCCTCCAACGGCGGTGATTGGGATAGTGTGCTACAGTCTGAACAGTCTGAATCACCAATTACGGTTGGTAAATTGGAGGCTGCATTGGCTCGTTGTCGTAGGGGCAGTGCTATGAGGATAGATTCAGTTAGTTATGGTGACTTGAAGTCCCTTTGTGATATGGGCCGTGTTGATTTGCTGGCTTTCTATCAGCTTGTTTTTGAGGGCGCTCCACCACCAGCGGCTTGGATGTTTTCGGTTTTGGTCCCGGTTCAAGAACATGGTAAGCAGCGCACTGCAGTCACAATTCATCATCCCATTGCACTTTTGTCACGTGCTAGAAAGGTTCATGAAAGGATTTTGGTTCGCCGCTTAATGTGGTTGTTGGAGATATCTGAAGGTTTTTTCTGGGCTCAATTTGGTTTCAGGCGCCATCGCAGTGCCCAAGATGCGGTTTTGTATCTGGAGGCAAGCATACGGCAGGCGTGGAGTGGTCGTATGATCGCTGTGTGCATCTTTCAAGATATAAAGGACGCGTATGATATGGTGGATGTCAATTGGGTGGAGCATGCCATGTTTGTTCTTGGGGTCAATGTATAGTTGTCACGTGTAATTATGGCCTTTCTAGCCAGTAGGCAGTTCGCTACTAAGGAGGATGGCTACAGGTCAGAGTGTTGGTCCACTGATAGAGGCCTCCCGCAAGGAAGCTACCTCAGTCCTGAATTGTTCACATTGGTCATCATTGCTGTTTTGATTGACTTAGACTCAGATGGCAATGTTGTTGCTTATGCTGACGATGTGGCTGTGTGGGTTGTAGGTGATAATTTGCAAAGTCTCCTGGTAACTCTAGATGGAATTATGGCTAGGGGCGATGGGCTGTTGGCTCAGAGGGGCCTGCGCCTTTCTCCTCAAAAGACGGAACTCTTGATTTTTGCTCGGGGTGCACTGCGGTCAGGTTCTATAACTGTGGGTGGCACCCTGGTGCATGCGTCAACTTGTGTCAGGTATTTGGGAGTCTGCCTTGATCTGCAGCTGACCTGAAGAAGTGAGGTGGCAGCTGTCAAGATATCGGTGATGTCCCGGTAGCGCGTCTTGAAATTGCTAACGACAAATGAGTTAGTGGCCAGCCGTTCTGTAATCACGGCAATGTATAGCTCGTATGTCAGGGCGAGTATTGATTTCCACCTGGCTATTTTGGTGTGTGCTGCAGGTCCCATCCAGTCAATACAGGTATTGGTAAACGAGTGTTTGCGAGTTGTTCTGGGTGTCTCCCGTCGACCCCTATTCATGCCATTCACATAGAATCAGGTGAGTGTCTTGTGAGTGTGGGGGCAAAGAGGCTTCTCTTTACACATTGCTACCGGGCCATTGCCAGGGGTTGGTGGGACCCTGTTGCATGCATTATAAGTGCGTTTATGGCAGTTAGGGAGTCGGCTAGGAAAAGATCAGGTGCTCTGGGCCTGGGAGCAACGTTACTTTTGGATCCACAACTGTCTGCGTTCTCGGACCCAAAGGTAACTTTGGTGTTTTGTCCTTGGTCGTGGTGCAGTCTGTTGTCCTCTGTTTGGGATGCATCGACCACACCTGGTACCACAGTAAACATATTTTGTTACGCTTCCTTTTGTAAGGATGTTTGGGAAGGAGGAGTGAGCGTATTTGTACAGGAATTGCGTTTGGAACGGTCGTATTTCGTCTCTGGGGGTTACCCTGGGTTACCCTGGGTTTTTGGGGGAGCCTGTGGCAATTTCGTTGGCTATTGAAGAGGGTTTGTCCCGAGGGGTTAGTAGCTTTGCGGTCTACTCGGATTTGTGAGCTGGTATTGCGTTCCTGAAAGAGACGATTTCGTCTCTTGACGTGGATCATCCTCTCAGCGCATATGTAAGTAGGAAACTACTGTCAGTCCTGCAAGGGGAAGTTAGGGTATCAATTACGTGGATACCAGGTCACTCTGCCATATTTGGCAACGAAGTGGCAGATGGGCTCGCACGAGATGGCTTTCACTCCATCAGCAGCAGTCTGTTGGACGGCCTGTTGTTTTGGAGTGGTTGCCATGGAGAGGTGCCAGTCTGTTGTCGTGTTTGCATACGGGGCGTGGGGGCCTGCGTGTACACATGCATCGTATGGGCTGGTGTGTGTCGCCGCTTTGCACCTGTACCACAGAGGATGAATCTGTCGATCATTTTTTGTTTGGGTGACCGCTATGGGATGTTTTGCGCGTGCCACCCCTCCTTAGTAGTGGTGTGGTGTTTGATGCATTGAAGTTGCCTCCCACGTGGGGTGGTCAAAGAATGCCATATAGGGTGATTTTGAAGTTCTCTAAGACGACCAGGAATGAGGGTAGTAGGGTCTAGATAGAGCCTGGTTTCCTACGTTATTCGGTGCCATTGTAGTAAGTAGCATAAGTAGAGTAGAGCGCATGGAATATAGAGATCCTTTAGGCTTTCGTAGTGAGTAAATAAATACATAAATAAAACAACAATAAGGTATTGTTATGCCGGCAATTAAATTTCTGCTACTCTCAGAAAAAGAAATATGACAAAGCCGCCGGGCTAAAGGCGTCAACTTTGTTCTACAAAAGCGTATTTATCTACTTATTACCAATTGAAATATTTAAAGGTCATTAACTGGAAATCGAGGCCAGAAAAGGGGTCGGGGCTGCATCGTGCCCGGGGTCGCTGATTGAGTGAGAAAATCGACAATTTGATTGACGAAACTTAATTCGGTCAAACATGGACATACATAGAAGCAAACAAACCATACTAGTGTTGCAAACGGTGCATTCAACAACGCCCATACGTATAACGGATATAACATTGTTAGCCAGCAAATTTTTTTCATGCAACGATGGTTGAGCGTGCCAAGTTTTATACCTGTGCATCCAGTGATTTAAGTCACAGGATGCGCCGACTGAGTGAGCGAAGCGAACGAAAATTAGCGTTTCGCAGCCAGTGTGAGCAAAAATTGGGCTAAAGAAACCGAATTAGGTGAAAGTGTTTTACAGCCAGTGTGCGTAAAAATTGGCTTGAAGAAACTTAATTCGATGAAACATCGGCATACACATGAGCAACCAAACCGTACCAGTGTTGGAAACGGTGTGTCTAAAACCAGCCGTGTGTGGCGCGGGATTTCTTTAGTGTTTCACATGTTTCTCCCGGAAAAAGTGACTTTTATTCCACCAAAAGCCACAAAGCAGAATGACTTTTTTCTATACCTATTGCAACAAAGAATACCAAAATGATGGCTATAAAAAAAATAATTTATTTTGCCGTAGCTTATTGACACATGTTCATTACTGCATGTACACTTTTTTCTTGGGCATTGAAAAACTGACTTTTCCAACTAACATAAGTTATATTTGTCAGGAAAAAAAACTAACTGCACACGGTTCATTCAATTAAAAATTACCTGGTGAGAAGTTTAATTTTGTAAGTAAAACTGAATGTGCTGTTTAGTAAAATCCGGCTAAAATATAGAAAATAAAAAAAGCTAAATCCCTGTAGTACGGCTCAGTTTGCATTTGCTTCGCCATTCTCTTTAATTCGATGTAGAATGCAGTTTTATTATTATCCACGGTTGCACTGATAGGAATGAAATAAGATTTTTAACTATATGATTGGAAGAAGAAAACCCAAGGTAACCGAATAACGCCAAGATAAATTACTTTGTATTCAAAAAGATTACAAGCAATATCGGCTCTATTTACTTGTAACACACACGTGAGGTGCCATAATTAGTCTTAGCCAACCTGCATAAGGGCGCGTTTACGCAGCGACTCGCCTTTGCATTCTCGCAGCTAGAACTCAATCGCGATGGTAAATGTGACGTTGCCATGGTAACAACGCTAAATGGATTAGCTAAATCCGACATCGTTTGAGTAAATACTTGCAGTCTTATAATCCGTGCCAATAATATAAAGAATTCCTCATGACGAAACAATTGTCCCAAACGCTTCTGAACTCACGTTATTTGCTGTTTTCGTTGCGAAGCGGCAGACATAAAACCACCGCCATGTTGGAATTTGGGTCATGTCTAGCTTCTAGCTGCGAGAATGCAAAAGTGAGTGGTTGCGTCAACGTGCCCTAACGTGTGAAAAACTATGTATTACGATTTTTTGCGTAGCTTTTCACGAAATCACGTTTGAATTTTTCTCTTTTTAAAAATGTGGTATATTTCGTGAATACAAACTAATCATTTTTTTTTTGAAAATTTAACATGTGCTGCTGACATAAAAAAAATACTCAGGACATTGAAATAGTTTGGTTGTTATTGTTTTGCACTTAATTCTTTTATCTCTTGTAAAGAAAAATCATCCATTTTTTGTTTGTTCCCACACCGTTCACTTTCATTCCGTTAACAGATGTGTTAGATGTATTCATACAGTATATACGAATTCACAGCTGATAACTAATACATACTGTTTACGCTGAGAGCAAAGATGAAAAGCAGTACAGCGTAAAGAATTACGCAAATCTTTGCAATAATGCAAAGTTTTTGTGCAACGATTTTTTTCATAGCTTAAAAAAATGTGAAAAACATAATATTGTAAACAAACATTTTTTAATATTTCAAAAGTTTTCATTTTTATCAAAAAAAAATTAGATTAAATAAAAATAAAATAAAATAAAATTACAAACACAAGTTATAGTGAAAAAATATGAATTTTTATTTACAGTTCTTTTCTTTATAACCATTTTCTAAATAACATTTTTTTTTAGCTTATGGCATACTTGTGACATACTTTCAGCATGTTATGACGCTTTGATTTTTATTAGATAATTGGAAAGAATTTAGTGAGGTGAACATTGAAAAAAAAATGGGGTTGGAGTATGTATGTTCTTGAAGCATGTCATAGTTAGTCTGTAAGAGACACGGCTTACACTGATTTGCCTGCCTGTTTAGTCAGTCAAGCTAACTTCCGTGTCCTGATATTATCGTTTTACTGCTGAAACATGCGTCGGTTTTTCACGTTGCTGGTGAAAACAAGATGTGACGATTTGTTACAAGTACTATTTGACAAGACCGTCTTAAAGAATTTGAAAATGTGTCAAGTGAATACTAAATACAAAGACAGCCAATAAATGGTTAGGAAAGTCATGCATTAAGACTGAATTGAAAAATGTATGATTGTGCCTGTTATTTTCAAATGGTGGGTAAACATTTGTTAGTAATCCTATCTTAAGCCTTTTCGAAAACCTTAAGCTTTTGCTCTCAGCACATATAGTATGTATTGAAAAACTGGAACTTACTTTGTAAGAGAAGAGAAGAATCGATTCCAAGATGCCGACTGACTGGCACGAATGCCAAAAGACATAAAAGTAAGCAAATTTAAATATTTAGTCCTAATTTCCGGACCTTGTTCACAATAAAAGAGCACAAAATGAAAAGCAGCACCTCACTGCCGCTGCCTACTACACGGCCATGTTGGTTGCAGCAGTGAGGTGCTGTTCTTCATTTTGTGTTCTTCTAATGTGTACAAGGTACGTATCATAGGACTGTATCAATGTATCAATTTTAGTGAGGCCTTGTAGAGAGATTAATGACGTCATCCCTACGGATTGCGTAGTTTAAAGTTTATTTAGTAGTCCCGCTCTAACAATATGGCCGATCACTTAGCATAATGGGTGCCCTCAGTGTCATGTGACCCTGTGTCATCTATAAGAGCTAATTTAAACCTATCTTCAATAATTTGTCCCCCTTAGCTCAGCTCGTAATGTGCTATTACTATTTTCATTGTGTAACCCTATGGTCCCCAGTTTGATCCTCACGGCTGACATAGCCTGTAGAAAAAAAAATGTTCCTCTATTTCAATGCTAGTTTAAAAAAAGACAGAAGACGCGAAGGAAAAAAAAATGGTGCCGAAAGAAAAATGAACGAAAAAAATGGCGCACAAAAATTCAAGATGGCGCCCAAGTAAGAATGTATCATACAGGTTCATTGGAGCAGGGCGAGGCTAATCTTCTGGGATGATTAAACCTTGTTATAGGCTTTAGGGGTTTTGCAGAAGAACCTGAACAGTTCATGATTTTGAGGGCACCAAAATCAAGCTAGCATGCCAAGTTTGATACTTGGATTGGCACCCGTTTCGTTTAACCTTGGATTCTTAACAACTTTTGAAGTAGTTCTAGGTAGGATTACTTTGGCGATTGGTTTGATGTGATGTTGTCACTGCTTTGAAAGGCAGAATCCTTCTCAACTTCGCTATCTTTTTGATCTGACTAAGGGCAACCGTAATGATTCCAGGATGTGAGAGAGATACCTCTGACCAGGGCACCCCCTCATCTATCCAGGACGGATTAGAGAATTGCCCAAGAAATAATGTCTATCCAGGCCACAGAGAGGACCACCCATCTGGAGTCACAAAGGATGCCGTTGTTAATCCCCCTGGAACAGACAGCCCCTTTCCTATATCCGGGTTGTATTATACCGGAAGTGGCACACCCTCAACACCTCCTGTTGGTGATTTGGGGCCAATTTCCTGGAATTGATGAGGAAGGTTGTTGACTTGCCCTCTGCTTAGCGCGCCTTAACCCCTGATATTTACTAGGCCGTCATCAGTTACTCGTCGACAAAATGGAACGAAGCGGTTACTGATCACTCAATAAATTAAACTAGCAAAAATTAAATGAAAATAAATCGGGATAAAACATAGTTTAATCGATTACAGTACACAAAGACATCAAACGGTGATACCCTTGACGTTTCTTCTCCGTTCCCTTCTTCGTGTTGATCTTCAGTAAGTGATCCATGCAAATGACGGTGAGATATTAAGACCTTTCAGCAACGCAGGGGAAACTAAGTCCGAATTTTTTTTTTGTCCATCAATGTCTTCTCTAATGTCATTCATTGCGATTTATGAATTGATATCGCACAAGCCAACTACAAAGGCAGTTGTTTGTGAGTGCAGCTCCATCATTCCTCTTGAATTAAACTGTTCCTGGTGGTACAGGAATCAAATTACGGTAAAGAGTTGGTCCAGTGTACTTTGAGAATCTTGCCAAGATACAAAGTGGCAAAGCTACTGGAAGTGTGTCAGTGTCAGCTGCTGATTCGCAGATAATATCAACGACTTGACCAAAACTGCCATTGCATAATCCGTGTGATGTCCACAGATTCTAGTGGAGCATCACTTTGCAACATTTAGTAAGTTGCCGGTAAGGCAACAAACCATTTGCTTCATCAATCGTTGTATCATGCGCCATGTTGTTGTTACGGACAGCCAGGACAAACACTGCTGGCTGGCCAAGTGTGCGCAGTCTGTCTTCATTGTACTCTTTAATTTCTTTATTGAGTGACTTTAGCTGAATTGTTTCGCCGAATTGCACCCCTTGAGCCATGATGTTAACTTCAAAGCGAATTTTGAGTAATTCATAATCAAAAGGAAAGAGAATGAAGCAGCATGCAAGAAAGTCTGGAACTGTCATGCAGTGGGCGCAAGTTGGTTACCACAAAGAGACTACTAAACAATTACTCAGAGAGGATAAAAGAGCATACATGGCAAGTTTGGGCTCTGTGTTCACAAAAAAAATCCGAAGCACTTTTGGTCATATGTCAAACAATCGAAAAGAAAAGAATGTGGTATACCAGGCCGCCGTACTAAAAACAAAAAGCAGGTCACTGACGAAAGAGCAAACGAATTCAACTCTTTTTTTGAATCGGTGTTTATGATTCCTGAGAATGGCAAACAGGCGCCTACGCTGAATCCCAGATGTACCACCAAAATGCCAGATATTGATTAGTTATGTAGGTAGTGTCAAACTAAAAAGTAACCTTAAAGATGGCAAAGCACCCGGTCCTGACGGAATTATTAGCACGATATGCTAATGAGACAAGATATTAGTGCCAAGTATTTATTGCATATCTTCAGACAAAGTTTAAATGAAGGGACTGTGCCAACAGAATGGAGAACTGCTGCAGTGGCACCTTTACACAAAAGTGGTAAGAAGAGTGAGGTTGAAAACTATCGTCCTGTGTCACTAACATCTATATGTTGTAAAATGATGGAACATATTATTGTAAGTAACCTTGTAAATCACTTGGAATCAAACAACTTGCTTTTACAGAAGCACTTTGGTTTCCGCAAAGGTTCCTCATGCGAGATGCTTTTGTTAAGCATGATTCGTGATGTTGCTTCGGGTTTTGGAAACAGGGGTATCCGTTGATCTTGTTGCTGTAGGTATGACCAAAGCATTTGATACGGTCCCGCATGATTTATTGATTTTAAAACTGATGAGCTATGGTGCCAGTGAGGCAGTGGTTAATTGGTATCATGCTTACCTTCATGATAGAAAACAGTATGTTGTTGTTAATGGTCCCAAATCCAGCGAAGTGGGCGTTTCGTCGGGTATGCCACAGGGATCAGTTAGTGGTCCCATACTTTTCTTAATTTATATTAATGATCTTGTTGAGGAAATGATCTTAAACTCTGTCTTGTTTGCTGGTGATGCAAATATGTACAGAATTTTTACCTCTTAACAGGACAGACTACTGTTACAGGCTGCTTTGTACAAGGTGGCTGCTTGGTGTAAAAAATGGATAGCTAAACATCGACAAGACTAAAGTTTTATTCGTTACACGAAAACACGATGGTACTATGCCAGACTATAGATTGGGGTAGCACATTACAGGTGGGTAACAAAATTTCTATTTTGGGAATCTCCATAAACAACAAGTCGAAATGAAACGATCACATGGCCAACATTTGTACAAGGGCAACTTCTGATGTGCGGTTTTAAAATAGAGTGTTGGCTGGTACGTCACAACTAGCTACAGATGTGGTTTATAAGGCGTTGGTAAGATCCAAGCTTGAATATTGTAGTTCTGTGTGGAATCCTGCTACTGAGTGCCAAATCAGCGAGGTTGAAAAAGTGCAGCGTCGACGTGCCAGAATGGTTATGGGCAATTTTCCCAGAGAGGCCTGTGTAACTGGCATGATGAATTCACTGAACTGACAGCCTTTCAGTGTTAGAAGATGTTATCGTAGGCTAGGCCTATTTTACATGATTTATCATGTCCATACTATTTTAAATCCTATAGAGTACTTGCTGTCACCTGACTATTTGAGGAGAAGTGACCATGAGAAGAAAGTTAAGCGTTTTCAATGTAAGCATGATGTACTGACAGAGTCGTTATTCCCAAGAACAATTCGGGACTGGAATGGGTTAGCGAGTGATAGTGTTGGTACGTACAGTACAGTTACGAGGCTTTTTGTAGATATTTGTTATCTTGCCAATCGCCTATTTGTTGCAGCCATTCTAATGTGTAAATATTTACTGTTTTTTTTTCTTCTATATTCATAGGTTGTTTAATGCCCTTAGGCGATACAACTGACTTACATAAATAAATAAATAAATTATTAACTTGTTATCACTGTATTTAATATTTAGCTTTAAACGCACAAACAAGCTACTTTGGCTTCGTGCGTTGTACAATCTTTCGTAGCTGAATAAATTATTATTATTATTATTATTTAAAAATAATTAACCTTGATTATGAGACTGCACTGATAATTTAGGTAGTTGTTCAGCAGTCATAAATATGTGCTGCCTAATTTCGCGTTCCATTACTTTTGGAAAACTTCGCTTAAACGAAACGACTCGTGCTTTGAAACCTGTCGTCAGTTTTTTAACCACTTTTTTTTTTACTGTGGATAGTTTTTTTTCTTGTTGAAGGTTTCCTGGGGAAATACGTAAGATCAACTCATGGCAGGTTTCTTTAGTGTTAATGCTATAAACTGGGAGAAGAGAAGAGGGAGGAAAAATTTCTGACAGATAAATTATTACGAAACTGGTTTCTAACAGTGTCAAATGTTACAGGATTCGCACTATGTAACCATGACTAGAAAGAAAATATACGTCCTGCTAAAGCACAAGAATAGTGAGGTATTTCCACAGGTACACGTAACAACACATTGAGAGACAGATAGATTTTGTAGAATATTTTGCACTTTACCATGGACTTTAATTACTCTGAGATGTTCTACACCTTCGTAAAAATAGTGTAGCTACAGGCCTTAATTTTAAGTTAATTGTTGGAAAAGCTAGATTGGGGTATCGGAAGTTTTACTTTGGACAGGGAATAGTTGCAGAATGGAACACTCTCCCATCACGTTTAGTTAATGTTTGTTCTGTGCCTGATTTCAGGAAATATTTAAAATTGACCTATCAAAGTTTTTGAAACGTTATTGATTTTAACCGTATTTTATTATTTTATTGTACATACTTTTTAGTTTTACTTTATATGCATCTTTTTTTTTGACAAAGGACACATTTTTGTTACACCTGGTTAAGGCACGCCCAGTTTTCTTTCTGTGATACAATTTTTTATTCATGCCACGTAAAACTCTACGATTGGGGTTCGTATAGAACCGTTCATTTTTCTTAGCTTCATTTTATTTTTACTGTAAATACTGCATTTTATTTTCTTAAGCATTGTGTATGTTTCTTTTTTAGTTGTGTAATTTTACTTCAGGACATGCGTCAGTGGCTGTCAAGCCAACCCATGGGCCCATTCGTTTTCTTTACGAATAAAGTTATTTTAATTATATTTATGCCCTATAGAAAGTTTCAAGCACCGTCAGAAACCAGTTCACAACTTCGATTCCTATTACAACAATCGTACGAATTTAATTGAATAAAGTGGGTTTGCAAAGTATGCTACTGTGTTATGATATTTTTTATTCTTTACCTGTTCGATCCTGAGCTTGTAATTTGCGCAGTCGTTAAGAATCTGCTCGTACACTTTTACATTGAAACCAGGAATCAGTGAGAAATTAAAATCATGTCTTAAAACGGTATTGCTGCAGACAGTAACTGATGGGAACGGCATCAATGTTTTACTGGTTACTGTCGAAGTTTGGTACGTCGTTTGGCTGAAAGTCAAGAAAACAAACTTACTAAACATTTTTTTCGTTTTAATGCAACCAAGCATAATTGAAAACAGTGCCTAGGACTCAAAAGAGGTCAGACAGAAAAGAGACATTGGAAATGAATGTTGTATAGACATGGACATATTTGCAGTGCTCTCGTGGATCCGTTCTTCAACAGTACTGACAATGTAATATCGGTTTGTTGCAAACGCAACCGGAATGGCAAGGACCTGGTGGTCACTGACTGCCATCCGATGGTCTTCTGGCAGTGAATACTTAGATGACAACGATTGTTGCAACGATTCCCTTAATTTACAGCTCGTTCCTAAACAGTGCTGAAACCACTCTTTCAAAATAGATAATTTATCAACAGAATTTTCCTGGTAGTGGTGTCACCACTGTTTGTCAGCAGATCATTATCTGTTCTGAAATAGTGGTGACACCACTGATAGTTATACTTTGAAACCTCTTTATAACGATGTCCAAGGGACCTTTAAAAGTAAAATGTTATATCAGGTTTATTGTTATAAACAATCACTTTTGCATGCGTTGAGCGCTTAAAGAGCTTCGAAAATAGCATTATTATAACATATTTATTGTTGTAAGAGGTATTGTTATAACGAAGTTTGACTGTATTCAGAAAAATGGTGTTGTTTAAATACACACATTATATGCTTTGAAATAATGGTAACACCAACGTCAGCAGAGGTCAGGAAAACCATCGGTTAATGTGTAATTAACCAAAACCATTGCCACTCTTTCAAAGCCTATAATGTATGTAATTAACTGACTCAATTTACCTGACCTCTGTTAGTAGTGATATAATAACAATAATAATAAATAAATTTAACTTCAGAGTAGTAGGGATCTAGAAGGGGTGAACACTTATACTAGTTCGAGTCGTTTAGGATAAAAAGTTAATCCCGGTCAACAAATTCAGGCCTCTTTATGATTTTGTGAAAGCAAATTTTGCTGAACAAAATGTTAAAATGGTCGACAGAAGGCACGTGTACTGCCTCTTTGGACAGAGAGTTCCATGCATAGATTATGCTCACAGAAAAAAAAAACCTAAGTCGACAATCCAATCTCTCCACTTGGTCAGCCAATTTGAGCGAGTGGCATCGAGCTGGCAAGTAAGAGCAAGGATAAAAGAGTGGCATGTCCACTTGCAGAAAACCGGAAGAGAAGATCGGCTCCAAGCCTATGAAACTTCAGGGACTCAAACCCGACACAAGTTGATCTTATGTCGAAAGAGAGGTTCCACATGCCAGGAAGTTTTAAATAAATTTGCATTAAACTGATTAACCCTGTCGATATCTTGCAAGACAATGGTGACTAAACCAGGAACGCATACTCCAGTAGCGGTCTCACAAATATTTTTAAAGCCCACACTTTAGTTTTAACTTTACCGGAAGTGGAACAGCATTAAACAATTGCCAGTCTTCGGAAGACTTTATAGACGATCAAGTTGCAATGGATGGAAGGCTTTAGATTAGCAGTTAAGCAGAGTCCCAAGTTGTTAATTTTTAAAACTTCAGGGAGTAGCTGGTCTTTAAGACACTAGCAGGGACAAAAGTTAAGGTGACTTGCTAATTGAGAGCAGGAGTGGCCAGTCATTGCTCCAATCCAAACAATAATCAATCTCATCGTTCAGTAACAAGAACTTTGATACTGAGTCAACCAAATGCACACCCAATTGGTAGATAGTCGAGATATTACACTAGATCATTCAAATAGATGGCAAAACCAAAGACGTAAAAACTGACCCTTGTGGTGTATCACTAAGTATCTGAGACAGGGTAGAAATGGAATAACCGATTAACACTCGGTTTGATCTACCTACCAGAAAAGCCTAAATCCACTTCAAGAGATAACCAGTTACTCCCAGTTAGTTTGTAAATCAGATTTGAGTGGACCACTGATTCAAATGCCTTTCAAATGTCAAAATAGATACTATCTGTTGATACATCAGCGTCCAAGGCACTGGTCCATAAGTCGATGCATGCAAGCAGTTGGCAAGTAGATGATCTGGCTAGTAAAAAAACGAATTGGTCCTCATTGATCAGACTGTTGTCTAGCAAATATTTCATCAAATTGGATTTCATTATTGATTCCATGATCTTGCATGGGATAACGGTCAGGGCGATTTGCCTGTAATTTAAAGGGTTAGCTGCATCTCCCTTCTTGAAAATTGGGATGACATTCGCAGTTGGGAGCATGCCAGACTCGAAAAAGAGATTGAAGACGAAAAAGTAGCAAGCCAATCTACATGACAATTTGTTTATAAAAAAAATACCGAATTGCCGTGAGGTCCAATTGAGTGACTTGGTATAAGGCCATGTATGATACCTTGTACCAAGGTTACTTGGAATGAAACACGCTTACAGTTGAGTCGGGATGAATGATCGCGAAATGGCCCAAGGGATAATTCCATTGTTGCTTACAGTATTTAATTCCAACATGTCATTAAGCAGCTCTGCCTTGGCTGTATCGTATGTGATGAAGTCATCACCCGACTTAAATGGTGGCAAAGTTCGCAAGTTTCCCGTTTTAGTACAATAAAGACGAAAAAAGGGCAGACAAATTTCCTTCGCAAATTATTTTTTCCTCCATTGCCTACCCTCCAGGAGTCCCAATCCAGCAGAGCCAACCCTCCTCAAAGTCAGAATAATCTTTGCTTATGACAAGCAAAGTAACATGGCTGGTTTTCCTGTAGGAGATGTCTTATCGCGTTGCCACAATTTTAACTTTTCTTCTTCCAACCTTTGCAATATTCGTTTCTATAGAGAATTCCTCAGTCTCTTAATTCGTTTCAGCCTCTGCCTGGAAAGCAGCACCTTTCTTTACAGGATCGTGAGAAACCTAGACCTAGCCAAGTCAACTGAGTGACAACCGGCATATAATTCCGAATCTTCATCAACATGTGCCAGAGGCTTGGAATCAATTGTGCCTTTACACGTTCTGATTAAACCACCAAATTCGACAGAGACCATACAGTGATCACTACTGCCTAACTGTTCACCACATTAACATCATAAATTAGTCGGTCATCCCGTGATGAAATGAAATATATAAGGCTGTAGGTTTTTTTTACAACACCAGTAGGCAAATCAGAGAAAGATACATGACGTCTACAAGAGGCCTACAAACGCGTCCAATCAACTGATGAAAGGGTAAAATCCCTGACAACAATGTTAGTCGCAGATGCATCAACATTTTATACAATATAGGAGCCCAAGGAACGCACAAAAGAGTCACCGTAACCACAAGCAGGTAATGTTTATAATTAACCAACTCCATTTTCTGACATCTGATAGTAATGATATCTCCAATGTTTCAAAACAGATAATATATATAATTAACCACCTCTGCCAGTAGTGATGTCACTAATGTTTCAAAACAGATAATGTATATAATTAACCAACTCCATTTTCATGACAACAGCTATAGCAGTGGTGTCACGTTTGTATCAATATTATTAAGTAGAACAAGCCAATTACTCAACTTTTCGAACCGTATGGGCTTATTTCCAAGAATAAATAAAATCATTAGATTTCTTACACACAGATAAAACTCAAGTGAATTTAAATGTAGAAATAATTCAACCCTGTCTCACCCATGTAACCAAGGGAAACCGTTTATGATGTACACGCAAACAAGAAGGGACAAAACCAAATCAAAGTGAGAAGCTGGTTGTGAGTTTGCCTTTTACATTGTGTTGCAGAGTTTCCCTTGCGTGAGTTGTTGAGAAAATTAGGAAGAATGCGGTTAGTTTGTGCATGCTCTACGTTATACTGAAAAGCAGATTGTTTAGGGGTTCATTGTGGTTTGAAAATTGGAAATTTGGAATAAAATGCTGGCTTTTGAAATGTTAGGTTGGTGTCCTGTATTTCCGAAAAAAAGCGTACAGATGAGCCACTATGAAGCTTGAAATTTGATTATGAGATCTGAGCACTCTGGACCAGTTTTTGTTTACATCCGCCAATGTAAGTGGACTTGCACGTTGGGTTAGCACAAGTAATCTGAATATTGGTGCGTTACAAGACTCAGTGGGTAGTTTAACTTGTTTTTGCTTACTCTAATTAGTTCGGGTGATTTTTGTGTTTTATTCTAATCTCTTGGCCAGTGAGAAAACTATGTGGTGGTTCAGTTACTCCAGAAATGTCCAGAAATTATGGTGAGTGGATGGTGTGAGCACCGACGTACTGTACCTCATTTTTAGGCTGCTATATTTCTAGAGTGGGTCTGTATAAGAACTGAAAGGAATGACTCAATGACTTGTGTTGTTTACGACAGTTTGCAGTAGTGTAGGATTTCAATATGTCTGCTTGTGTTTAAATGCTAGGTGATATCCGGAAAATAAATAAAAATGTTATCATGGGGCTATATAATCAAATCAAGTGCAGCACGATAGTTGTTTAAGTATAAAGTTTAAGTTTGGATGGGCACTGGCTGGGAAGAGGGGAGCTTTACTGTCATCAACAAATCTTTCGAAATAAAAAAGTTCAGGAAATGTGTTCATTAGGCTATCATCGATAATAATTATTGTTATCATTGTTAGTATGTTACACCAGCAAGTTGCTGTTGGGCTGCCCATGGAAACTTCGTTGTTCTGGTGAAAATAGTATTTTTTTTGCATAACAAGAAGTGTAACAAGAAATTCATTGTATATGAGGAAATAGTTCTGCTCAGAATTCAAGCTTTGTCTAGCTAACCGCCAACTTCCATTCCCCATGAGGCCCGTGGATTGTGGGAAAGAAAACATTTGTTGGGGAAAACGAATAGCAGTGTGACTGATTATTCATTCAAACGTATTTTAATGAAAGGATGTATTTTACGTGAGCAAACGTTATACATTACATTAAACGGCTTTAGGGCCGGGCTTAACAGACAAGAAAGAAATTTAACCCTACAATCGTAAACATTCCACACAATAGTCAGTAGCGTAATTTCAAACTCGAATGCCTACTTTTGAGGGGACCGTTCAATTTGAACCATTCAGTGCTTTTTTTCAATATATTTTGCTCTGAACCAGATGGTTTTACAGGTTTACAACAAGCAGCTTCCTTTGTGTGTCCCTTTCTGGGGAATCCATCTCCGCTCTGGGACGTGATACGACATTGAACATCAACAACGTGGGCGAAGGCTAAGGGCGCGTTTACGCAGCGACTCGCCTTTTCATTCTCGCAGCTAGAACTCAATCGCGATGGCAAAGGTGACATTGCCATGGTAACAACGCTAAATGGATTAGCTAAATCCGACATCGTTTGAGTCAATACTCGCCGTCTTATAGTTCGTGCCAATAATATAAAGAATTCCTCATGACGAAACAATTTTCCCAAACGCTTCTCAACTCACGTTATTTACTGTTTTCGTTGCGAGGCGGCAGACATGAAACCGCCGCCATGTTGGAATTTGACGTGATTTCTAGCTTCTAGCTGCGAGAATGCAAAAGCGAGTCGTTGCATAAACCCGGCCTAAGTCACCCGCTTCCACCATTTTGGCCCCTCTGAAACAGGACTTTTTATCGTCCACTCTGTAAATCCCGTCGATCTATATAATTGCCAAACCTTTCTGTCGCATTAATATTTGGTATTCAATTCCAGGAAACGCAGTTTAATGTCTCCGGTAAGAGAAGCAGTAGGTAGCTTTCGCCCAAACAATGACAATGTCCCTAACAATCGGACGCTAACATTTAGACGCCGAAGAAATCCAGCCAATATGAACTTGAGGAACGAAGCTCTAGCACGCTTGTGGATAGTCATCAATGTACAAACTTACACGTCTTGATGTGCCTGGTTTTTCCACGCTGGCCGCACTGCCACATTTTGAGTCAAATCACTCGGGGTTCCTCCTTCACCAAACAGGTTCCCCATTGAAATTGCTACATCCTGATGCTCGCGCCGTCTGCTGTATCAAATGGTGCTTGATATTTCATACAAATGATACTGTAACAAATGATACTTGTATCAAATGGTTATTGTTTCTTCTCTCGAAGAAAACATGCTAGTTATGACGATGCTGCAGTCATAACATATCTTCTGATATGTAGCTTGATGGTTCCATAATCATGGCACACAACCCATCAAATTCCTGGGTATAGGCCGTAGGAGACGTCCTGAACGCATCCACTGGTAAGCATACAAAATACTAAATACTTGCTACGCTAATCGTAAAACTTCCGTTTCACTACGAATCGGACCACAAACCGAAGGAAATTTACGATTAGAGGTTAGGAGGTGTTGTTCCGGATATTGAAAAAATAAAAAAAAATCCACTGCCGGACATTTTAATACGATTGTAACCTAAATGTAGAACTGTGGCAGAATATGATGCAGAACTCCAGTTCTGTTTTGAAGCAATCACACGGGCAGTTGGAAAATCACAATATTGGAACGTAAATGGTTCTGGTTTGTAAAACAAAAATAAATAAAAATATACGAGGAGTAGGATGAAGGTTACTCACGGTTTATTGTAAAGTGTGTGGTGATTGGAGACTCACACAGATTCACTACATACACTGTCAGTTCCTAATCCACACGATAAACTACGTTAGTAAAAAAAAATAAAAATAATCCACAGGTCACTATCGTACAGTTCCATTGGTTTCAATCACGTAGCAAACCACACATAATTATACTACTAGTACACAGGTGATGGTTGGTTGTACAGTTTTAGCCCCGAAGAAATGCTAGGATATGCTAAGAAACGTTAGGATATCCAAAACGTTGCCCTCTTTCTAAGAATAGATGATTTCGTTAAAGTTACATTGTAAACTTATTAGAAATAAATGCTAATTAAGCTGGTCTTCTTCATCACAATTGCGGACATAAATCCTGTGTACTCCCATGGTACACTTGTTCACTACAGGGGCCATTACGGCGTTGAGCCTGTAATGATGTTGGCCCTGTAATTCCTGATCGAAGAGTGCGACCACTAGAATGGCGAAAGAAGCCTTTATATGGAGGATGCTCCCACTATGTCAAACTGACGTTAGTCTAAGATTCGAGGAACAACCTTTTCCCTTCCCGGTATTTGGACGCCATTCACGAGTAGCCAAGGTATAGTTCAAAAGAACCCCGAAGACAGGGCTTTGAATAGCCTGAATGGTAGCTTATACCCTCCCCGCGTACCACGGATGGTTCAGAACCTAGCTAGTAGGTTTTGCACCCATTTCTGGGGTGGATAGTGCAACTAAGTAACTTTATTTGTCAACATAAGATACGCCGTTATATGTAAGGCCATATTAAGTTGTGTAAAGCCCCCTATATGCCAGTGTTATGAAGCTTGTAGCATCTTTTAGCTATTGTATAGTTGTTAGTCACACCCTAAGATGCTTCTATATATAGTATGTGCTAAGTAGTGCTAGTGCACTGATGTTATGTGTCTAATGTAAGCTAACTATGGTTCCTGTCTGCATGTATATTTATAGTTATGTGGTTGCTGTACTTTTACACCTGTATGTAGGTGGAGTCACAGTAGTGCGGTTGAGAAGGTGAAGTGCTGTGGGGACATCTGGAGTTACCTACTGGTACTACGAGCTCCTATTTAACTAACACCCCTGGTCTCAGCTGATCAGTTTACCTCTGGGCTCTGGCCCAGCAACACTCCTCTCCTCTCCTCTGCACTGCCGGGGGTGAAGCATCCTAAGCTGCCTTTGTTTTCACTGAATGACTGTACTGCCCGTCTGGACTGAAATACACCTACTTAGCCCTAACTTGGACATGGTTACTTCTGGTGTGGACTTAGGACTACTTTTACCCTTAGCAATTGATGCATCGGCCCTCCTTAGGCCTACTACAGGCCTACACCATCGTAAGTTGTGTTTCAAGTTTTTATTATGCCTAATGGATGTAACCCTCTTCAGCTTAGGCCTACTTTGGGGCTACTTTTCTTCTGCTACAGCTACAGCTTCATGGACCCGTTCGTAAGCGTACTAGTTATGTCTAAATTAAGCCTACTTCGAATAAAGCCTTCAAGATTTTCGAACTGTGTTCTTTTCTAGGTTAATAAAAGGTGTGTTATAAACAATCATAATGAAATTAAAACAAACTATTTCAGTGAGAATAGATCATAAGGTAACTAAGCTCATTAAAGAAAGTAAAGACAATACATCAAAAGCCATTTGTATTTTAATAAAGAAAATAATAATGTGATTTAAAAAATGGCTAGAGTTATCGAAATCACAAGTATTAAGACCATTACATAAAAAGGGATCTAAAGCAGATATAAATAATTATAGACCAATTTCACTTTTATCTACCATAAATAAAATCTTAGAAATCTTTTTTTTTTGCAAATAAAATAAAATCTTTCTGCAATAAATTTAAATTATTCACTGATCTGTAATTTGGCTATGCAGAAAAGAAAGCAACAAAAC
>JAHWFP010035211.1:39698-50590 GCA_023313725.1 Lithobius niger | reverse complement strand
CAAGAAAAATCAGCATTAGCCAAAACTTGCGCTTGGATTAAGCCTTATCTATGTTTGGTTTCAGAGTTGGCACCCCTTCAGCTCTGTGACAATTTGGTCTAGTCCAATTTAAATATGGATGATAACCTCTGCTGACGAAAGTTCATATTTATAACATGCGGAGCAACCAAGCTGTTTCTCGGTATTAAGATTTAATTAAGTTAGCGTCAGTATAATTACGGCAAATGTTCAATACATATAGGATTTACATTTTTGGTTTCTGTCCATTTGTAGAGCTTTCCTTTTTGTACGTGAATGACATCAAAGCAATTGAAATATGGTCCATGAGTCCAGATTGAATGACGATACAGTTTTGGTTATTTGGCTGATAAATAAAGTGAAAGTGGCGGCAGCATATCCACCTTCACTCGAGGAGCCACGCCCACGCTCCAGCCAAAACGCAGACAACCAAACAGTTTCCCGTCGACGACTGACGCTCACTTTTCACAGAAAAATGTGCATAGCATTTATATTATAAACGCACCTAAAACGGTACAATCTGCGCAGGCGCAAAACATTTAAACCACATTTACATATATAGTATCAATTACATGATTTAAAGACAATACAGTGGAATTAAAAAATTACATATTAACAAATTACTTACAATAAATAAATTTAAAAATATAATACGAGTTTTAAATGTAATTTAAAAATATAGAAACTAGAACATCGCAACATACTATGAGAATGACGTCATTAGGACGCCAGCAAACGCCGAGAGCTTCAGTGAGGCAAAATGTTAAATGCAAGGTGCACCCAATAAATAACCTCACAGCTGTACAAATTAAAATATTCAAACATATATTTTGCACTCAAAAACAGCATTTTTGCGCAAAGTAATAGTTATAGTCATACTTTTGCAACAATGGTTCACGATAAGTGATTTATTGTATCGTTTTTACGACCTCGAAGGCAGCACATCCTCGGCCTTCGGCCTCGAACGATACATTGCCTCCTTGTACGTAAAAACTGTTCAATAAATCACTTATCGCGAACCATTGTTGCAAACGTATGGCTATAACTATTACTTTGCGTAAAAATGCTGTTTTTGACCGCAAAATATGTTTGAATATTTTAATTTGTAAAGCACAAAAGCACTTAGAGATGCAATTTCTCAATTATACATTTGATTATTTCAAATAAAAATAAATATTTCTTTACCTGTGTACATTTTACCAAGTGAAACTTCAATCATATAACCCTTTTTTTAAAGCACACTTAACGTTTTTGTTCGTAATCTATTTTATTGTTAGAGGTAAAAGTAGAGTAAGCTTGTAATGGATGCCTGTTCTAAATATATGTGGATTACTTGAATCATGCTTGAATCGATTCAAGTAATCAAGCAACATCGTTTTATATAAGCTTTTTAAAGAGCTTAAAGCTGTTCTTGGAAAATAAAAACGTATGTAAAAAAAGCAGAGCAAATAAGTATACAAATATTTTAAACAGTTCAGTACAGTGATTTTTTGGAAAAACGAAAATTTTTTTTAAATAGCAACACAACTTCAAAACATTCATTCTTTGCCAGTTTATTCGACACAACAATAGACACTATATTAATTACCAACCCTACAGCAGACAGCACAAAAAACAAGAGTTAATTTTATAGTTGAAAAGCATGCTAAACACACTGCTAAATACTACCTTGAACAACTAACATCTTTACAAATGAAAATTAGTCATAGTCACAGCACTTATTTTACATCTGTTTTTATAAAAGTGGTGGGACTATGATTTCCTACTATACCACACTTTTATCACTTAACCATACCATACATAAACCTATCAGTTTGTACACGGTCTGCCAGCGCAAACTGAACTTGATTCTCTACAATAGGGCTTTTCAACAATGTTAAATTTGATGATCATTCAGACAGGAACTTTTTTTAAACAAGGCCTAGAAGGAGGTAAGATGCTAGAACGGCATTATTTGAGGAATACTGACATATTCCAAGGGTTTTTATTATTTTGTTTACCTCTATACCATTTGCCAGTAGGTATATTATAAATGTGTATGGCATAATCATTATCAACTGTAATGATACTACTTGCACTCGTAACAGACATGCTCTTAACTGAGGTAGGGCCATCTTCTGAACACTTTACTTCCCATTTACCAGAAACCAGGTCGTAAATGTGCAATTCCATACCATCAGTTCTGTGACGGAATGGAAATATAACCAACTTTTTACCTCTTAGCCCCCCACAACAGAAGTCAATGGCCCCTGGGATTTTACTAATAACAGTCCACTGCTCGGGAACAGGGTCATATTTTTCCAAAGCACCTTCATCAATATTACAAGAACCCACAGCATACAAACACTTCCGAAAGGCAAACACTATAGGTTTATAATGGTCAACACTGGTTGAAGACAACACTTCGGTTATACCTTTGAAGGTATCGAAACGTTGGACAGTTTTCACCGATTCTCCCTGAAAGTCTCCCCCTACAACATAAATAAAGCTATCTAACACTTCTGCTCCAGCATATGAAACACTTTCTTTTAAGTCGTTTAGACGTATCGCTACGTTTGCTACAGGAGAATATTTATAAACTGTGGCAATAGGATCATCATAAATGTCTTTACCTCCTAAAAAGTACACATCTTCATTGAATGCCACTACAGCCTCAATCCCATCAATCTTCAGTGCTGCAGGAATAGTAACTGGATCAGACCAAGTCAACTTATTCACATAATAAATAGTCATCACATATTTTTTTTCCACATCGTCACTATCCTTATCATCCCGTCTAAAGCATAGTATTTTTGGCTCACAACATTTGTCTTCAAATCTCTCTGTTATTTCTTCATGCATAATATTGCTTGCTAGCAAGTTACTCTCTACTACTGGATCTTTAGCATAAGTTTGTAATAGATGTCCAGATACTAGTTTGATGTCAATGAATTTCAACAGCTTATCAAGTCTGTTGCTTCGATCTTTTGCATTGAATTTCGCCCAAGTTATAATTCCTTTCAAAATAATGTCAGTAGCCCAACCTTTAATCTGTTGATTCTGTAAAACTTGGTTCAACTGAAAGAAAGTCATGTTAAAAAATTCCACTGAACTACTCACTTCAAAAAAGTTTTTGGCAATGAAAGATGAAATTTTCAGTTGCAATTCTGCAGCATCATACAGTACGGCAAGTTCCCAGAGCTCTAAGAAATAGGATACGCTAAGACACTCTGTCATTTGCTGCAAACAATATTGAAACAACAAGTTTAGTTGTAAGAGGTGACTGGCTTCCAAGAGACATTTAAATTTATCTCTATCGTTCGAAACACTAGGGATTTTTCCGGTGTAAATAAAATCGAGAACCATTTTAGCGGCATCAAGTGGAATGCTTGGTAGCTCCATTTTTCCTGTCAATGATTCTTTGCATTCTGATTTAAACATTGCCTGAAAGAAAG
Organism: Lithobius niger; assembly: GCA_023313725.1. NCBI lineage: Eukaryota > Metazoa > Arthropoda > Chilopoda > Lithobiomorpha > Lithobiidae > Lithobius > Lithobius niger. The sequence continues at coordinate 47,138 of JAHWFP010035211.1, read as the reverse complement.
GACTGGCTGCGGACAGAAGAGTGCGATGAGCTGGCAACTCTGTACCGTCACATACTATAGTTACATCTGTTAAAAATTGAGTTGCTCTCATTGTGTTGAAAGAAGCTGCCATAAAATCTTGCTGTTGTTGCCAAATGGCCATTTCTACACTTTCCATCATGTTTCACCTGTGGAAAAAAAGAACAAGTACTTATCACATCATGTAAACTTACTGTCGACGCACCATTAAGCCTCAAACCCCCCCCCCCCCCTCCCATAAGTTATGAACATAATTTCACAATTATTAACCAATTAGTTTTTCTATCTTTATAAAAAGCAGCAAGTGGAAAGCTAAAGGATTTGCACCTGTATTTATTTCTAAAACTTAAAAAAATGTGTTCGTTTCTTTATCAGGGTAATGAAGAAAGAGGTTTTATAATTATTATTTATTTTAAACCAATTTTGTCAAAGCCAGGTTAAAACATGCACGTTTTCAAATTATACGAGCCTACTCTGCGTTGTAGTTTTGAGTAAAATGTCAGCTGTCCTTTGCACTTTTGTGCCAAAATTTTCAACCTTTAATTTTCAACAGGACATTGCAGTTTCAATCCCCCTATAGTTATTTTTAAAAAATGCGCCACCAAATAGAACACGGTGCTACCTACTCAGATAACCTTTTGTTCCAAAGCAGCGACCTTAATTTCCAGTATAATTCCGGTGTTAATGGTTGGCCTAGTGAACTAAGCCAATAATTTGTGCCGAAAACCGCATGAATCCACATAGACCTCTGCAATATTTGTGTCACTCAGCTGGCATGTGTAGTTCACCTGGCGAACTAATCGAATAGTGAACTAAGCCTAATAATGTCCGAATTGTATTAACAAAGCTGGATCAGAGAGAGCTCGATCAGTTTACCATTTGCTAAATTATGATCATTTATCAATAATTCAATTGTCCTCGAGGCTTCTGAAATAAAATGCAGTAAGGATTATAAGGATCCATGCTAACTGATCACTGAGCCACTTACTTAAAAAAATTATAAAATGTGCTAGTAAAATAACTAGGGATGCACCGAATATTCGGTAATTATTCGGTATTCGGCCAAAAATTCAAGTATTCGGTATTCGGCCGAATACTGATTTTGGCCGAATAGTGATAATCGTTATTCGGCCGAATAGTGTTAAGATTTGTTGGTATTCGGCCGAATATTTTTCAGTATAAATTTATGTAATTGTGTGAATGTAAGAACGTTTAGCGAAGCATTTAGTTTTTGGTTTGTGAGGAATTGTCTTCTGACATTTCTAAAAGAAGGAAAAAATGATCAAATATGTCTAAATTACAGGTATTCGGTCAAGTATTCGGCCGAATAATTCGGTATTCGGCCTATTCGGCCATTATTCGGCACAGAACCGAATAATTCGGTATTCGGCAGTTTAACTATTCGGTTGTATATTCGGTATTCGGTATTCAGCAGTTTAACTATTCGGTTGTATATTCGGTATTCGGCAAGTTGAGTATTCGGTTATATATTCGGTATTCGGCAACTTGAGTATTCGGTTGTATATTCGGTATTCGGCAAATTTTGTATTCGGTGCATCTCTAAAAGTAACTAACCCAGACCGTTGAATTTGTTCAGTTGTCACAATGGCGGTTAGGCACTCGCATTTCAGATGAAGTGGCTCTCGCTCATAAAAGCAGAACCAATACTGTTGGCTATGCTATTTGTACGAGGATCGCTGGAACGTACTTCATTTTCTCTCAAAGGCTTTCCAATGCGAAAACGAAAGTTTTGCAATTTTTAACATGAGAGGTGACGTGTTCCAACCAATTTCATGGCTAAAGTACATATTTAATTTTAATTTTGAAGATGCTCAGTCAATTCTGTGGACATTTATAAGCAATACATACAGATGCAAACCTATTTCCGTTGGCTTTTGGACTTAAATGTCAGATTAGTTGAGCGGGGAATTGAACCCACAGCCTAGCTGTAGGCTAGCATGACTTAGCGGTAGGACATCCGCCTTCAAAGTTGATGGGTGTACAGCACGATTACGTTACTTGACTGGTTTTGACTGGTTTTGTCGACGGTTTCGGCGCATGTGCATGTTTGTAAAGATAATGTTGTTTGCGGCATTATTGTTAGACCATTGCTTCAGTATTGTTTCCTTCCATAAATTCTTTCTCTTGATCTTTCTTCAGGAAAAGCTATTGTTGTTTTTAGCATTGTCACAGCATTGTTTGCTGAGCGCTGGCGAAAAAGGTATTGTTGTTTTTAGCATTGGTAAAACATTGTTTGCTGTGGCTGGCGAAAAGGTGGCAATTACCGTTTTATGGGTTAAGATACTCACTACGTGATAGAACTAATCATATCAAAAACCAAAACTGGTAAAAGGGGCCGCCAAGTTCCGAATGGTTCGGCCCTGCAGTGCAGATGAGTAATAAAGTGCCACGTCAACAAGAAATTGGTTTTCAACAATTTGCTAATACCTTTTGCCTATAGGCCGAACCATTCTCAACTTAGTCACCTCTTTATCGGCTTTAGGTTTGGTTTTAATTTTGTTGTAATTTGTTGTATTTAGTTAGTTTTGGTGTGTTGATATCACTCCTTTGAAGGGCCGAACCACTCTCAACTTGGTGGCCTCCTTACCAGTTTTTGGATTTGTTTATTTTGCTTTGTTTTAGTACACTTGGTTTATTTTTCGTGAATTGGACGTGAATACAATTTCTTTGCAACGTTGTTTAGATTTATCGTGATACACTAGTGTGTGTCTAGGCATGCACACGTCAGTATACACGTTCTCATTGTCGGAACTTTGGACGCCCAATGAGAGACGATGCCGCCAATACTAACAATGGTTATAACAATATTTTCGTACTTACGTGCCCTCCCACGCCATCCCTGTTACGTCCCTAGGCTCCACACCATAAAAGGTACGCAGTTCGTATTGTAGTGCACCCATTCGTCCAATTTCATAGCTGGAAGCCTTCCAGTTATCTCGGAATCGATGAATAATCACCCTGTGGGATTTAACATGGGGATGAGCGGGCTAGCTAGCTAGCACATTTTCAACGTTATTGAGGGGAAGATTTTGCATTGAAAGCAGCATAGCTGGCATTCAAACATGAGTTAATTTTTGCCAGGTGGGTCATTGCTATCGATTTCAACACAATTTAAGCTTTTGTACCGCATTATTATTTTTCCCCAAGTACCAGAAATGTGCCCAACTATGCTTCAAGATATAAGACACTGACGCTATGGCGCCGCGCTACAATGGTTTACAACCTCGACAATTGAATTGATGTGATGTTTGTTGTGATGTTTGTTGCCTAACTTGGCGCGACACACTAGCGTGTGTCTAGATAATAGCGCTGGCCTCAGCTAACAATGCTAAAAACAATATCTTTTTCCTATGGAAGTTAAAAAAAAAAGAATTTGTCGGAAGAAACAATGCTGAAGCAATGTTCTAACAAACAGCAACGTCTTTGTACACATGCACATGGACCGAAATCATGGATAAATTTCTATAACAAAGTAGGTTGTTGAAACTCCATATAAATGTAGCATAGCAGAACTGTCTTCTCTACCTGGCATTGTACTTGGTTTCATGAAGTATCGTAACTGGCCTTGAGTGAAACGGAAAATTAAAAAAAAAAAAGTCTCTGTATATGTCGGAGGAAACAGCTGCATTGATTACTATGACTGCTATTGATAAAAAAAAAAGTCACAAAAACGACAAAAAAATGCAAGGATTCAGTACAAAAATGAAAGAAGAAAAGGAGCGATCGGAGAAGAAGGAATATGGATCGATGGATGGGGAGGGCTACAACCTGCAAACCTGCATCAGGGCTTTAATTAAAAGACACACAAAAAACAAAAATAAAAAAAAAAGGAAGAAACACAGGCCACACGACGTGAAACATGCCTTCTGATTCCGGGTAACGCAAATTAACGAAGGGTGGTGAAATGAAATCAGAGGATCCAAAAGCAAGATGCAAACCTGCTACAGGACTATAAAATACAAAAACACAAAGCACAGTACGATTCATTACCAAATTTAAAAAAAGGTAGGAAGGAGCGAATGGGATGGGGGGTGGGGGGGGGGTTAAAAAGGAGAAGGGAACAGGCAGAGAGGGGGAGGATAATATAGGGGAGAGGAACGGAACGAGAGGGGAGGGGTGGAAAGGAGAGGAGAGCAGGGTTCAAACATGAAAAAAAGTAGAGGATCGTGGGGAAGGGGAATACACATGCAATTAGCCTACTACTCGGCTTTAAAAGACAAAAAATGTGCAGTATGATTCAGTGCCCCCCCCCCCCAAAAAAAAAAAATCATACCACAGGTCGTGAACGACGTCGTCTGCTCCTGGGTTATGGAAATGAATCAAAGGATGCATGGATTGAGTGAGCGAAGCGACCTTAGCATAATTACCCATCTTCAGGAACCTGCATTATTTAAATTACACATTTCACTATTATAGTGCAGCTGTACTCCTAGATCCCGTTTTCATGAGGGGCTTTATAACTAGTCTACGTCCTGAATAACGGGTGAAAAAAAAAGGAGGGAAGACAATATTAGAGAATAAAAATAAGAATAAGAATCTAACAATCGCTTTAACAAACACTTTTAAACTTGCAGTGCAGGATGCTTATCATTGTTACGTTGTGGAGTAATCGGCAACGATAAGACCTCTGTAAATAAAAACAACCCTATCAGGCATTTTCGGCGATTTACTTTCTGCCTCTCCCAGAAAAAAAACAAAAATTTAAATAAATACAATAACTGCTTATGCTAAAAAAGTCATGAGCCCACGGCTCATAGTGGATAACAGTGGTTGGGACAGGTAAAGCGGTAGTTGAAGAACGGAGGAGGTAGAAGGCATTATTATTATGCTCCAATTACGCTCTTATTATAAAATACCCCCCCCCCCCCACCCCACTGCCCCCCCCCTCCGTACCCCCAACACTCAGGTCAAAGAGGTAATAAATGAATTTAGTTAGTATTTTAGAGGCTAAACTTGAAATCAGATGCATAAACTGAGCTTTTATTTTTTTTTTTAAATTCATTTATTTATTTTTGTAGCAAGTTTGCAATATACATGCAGTCTAATTTATTGTGTGTGTTTATGGGGCGTATTAAACAACAAAATTTACTGCATTGAAGCTTACGTTACGTTCAGGTTAAATTAAATGGAATAAAGGTACCTTGAAAAAAAAAGTCTTTGGCCCACACTGTTTCCAGATGTGCCCTTTGTTGGCCCCCCAACCAATTCACTCCTGACGCCGTCACTGAGGGCTGCCTTCCAAATCCGTCATCGTACCGAGAAACTATCGGGGCTCCGCCGTACTACAGCTACTCTCCTAGTACGCACTACCCTGTTGCTCGTGAAACGGACTCGCATGTTTGTCGACTTGATACTACAAAACTGTTAACGCCGATTATAAAACGATTACGTGATTAGCAGGAGCCGCTATTTGTTTGGCATAACTACCCGAATTGTCAATATGCGTAGAATACTGGGACAGTGAAAGTTACCGGTGAAGCGTAAAGTTGCCGCCATTTTTTTTATCGGTTCGCCCAACGAAGAACGACAAATAGGACTCCATTTTCCGTGTGATGTTGTCAAAACGTGAAACTAACTAGTCCACACCCGGTTCACCTTCTTTTCCATACGGAAGCATAATTGACAAAAATTCTTGGTCATGGACCTAGACCCATTCATATGCAAACGATTTAATCATAAACTGTTCGATACCAAAATCCTCGCACGTGTTCTCATCAAAAATCATGGTTAATCGACTGATATTCAGGCACTTCCGACCGGACGCTAATAAGTGATACGCGTGACCCGTTCGAATAAACGATTCGAGTGGGACGTGACATCACTAGACAATATCCCACGACGTGAGCCCCTGCCTCCCCCGACTGTATCTAGGCTTTTAACCATGGCTTTTATGCACAAAATGCATAAGCAGTTAAAAATGCCAACGCCGCCGGGCTGAAAGTTGCAACTTTGTTCTACAAAAGGGAATTTATTTATTTCCCCATAGAAACAGGTTTGTTACGATTATAATCAAGTGATTAAAATTGAAGTTCACCTGATTATAATCAAGGACCAGGTTGACACAAAACTGTGGATCTACAAGTACAAAAGAACTTGAACAACCCAAAATAAAATACACTGCTCTTGAAACTTCTGCAATCAGAAACGTATGTCTTTTACTTTTTTGGCCTAACCCATACAAAAATATGCTATTGAAACTTCAGCAGTCAGGAACGTAGGTCTTCTACTTTTTTGGTCTAATCCATACAAAAATATGCAACCGACTAGGAACAACCAAAGTAAGAAAATTAATGGCAACATTCAAACCCTTAAATCCAGGAAAACAACTAAAGGACTTTGCAACTTATTAATTCTAGGTAGCAACTGAAACTGATGTGACTGCGTTCATTTAATCGGCTCATGTGCGAGGAATGTGCCATGTACATGGGACATGGTAATTTATACCATGGTAATTTATACATGGTAATCATTTTAAATTTAATGCTTAAAGTGGCACTATCACCGATTGAAATGCGAACGAAAATACCGTGGTGCCATCTAGTGGCAATGATATTGTTAACCTTTATAGCTTGCTCCCAGGTACACGAGGACGAACCAAATATTCACTCAATCATTAAGGATGTCGTGGCTTGTTTGTTTCGTTAAAAGAAATGCCGTTGTGCATTCCTTCGTTTGGTGCAACCAAGAGCTAGACGATACTACAATAGCGCTAGATGTTGTCAGATTTCGTCTGCTTTCAATCGGTGATAGCGCCACTTTAAGAGATCTATAGGTATTGGTATATTGGCAGTAGCAAAAGAAATAGAGCAAACTCCTAACAACTTTAACTATATCATAATTATTCTAATCTTATGTGTTATTAAAATCAGATTTTAATCAAAATAATCCGATTAATTCGGTTATTTTAAAATAATCATGATTATTTCCAACCCTACATAGAAATATTCAAATGTCATTGCTTGGAGTCCGAGTGTGGACTTTTTTTTACACAGGCCCTCGGAATTCCAGGCGTCGTTCGGATCCCCGGCGTCATTCGGATCATGACCTCGCTCCCAGAAGTTCTCTGCCCTCACACCAGCCGGCAATTCTAAATATTGCGGAAAACGGCGCCGATTCAAATGAGTAGCAACCAGTATTCAGAGCTAATTCGCACATTTTTAAACAATTAATCGACTTTGTCGCAATATTTAACATTTCGCTAGATTGTTCGTAGTTGTTGACATGTTTTTGAACAATATCAGATCAACTGCTCATTTGAACGAGCGTTCACGGGAAGATGAACTTGAAGACGTTTCTCCGGCTGTCTGCATTACTGCACCCCGTGTTGGCTTGCTGTGTGATAGTGCTTTTTTGTTTACGGAGGGGGTAGTTACCCCCAGCTTGCTTGAGCACCCCCCCCCC
>JAHWFP010035211.1:1563-24145 GCA_023313725.1 Lithobius niger | reverse complement strand
TATATGTACCTCTTCTCCTCTTGAAGTAGGAAGCCTAAAAATATGAGAAAAATGTCAAAAGACAGGAAATTAATCCAGATTTCGTTTAGACGTATTTTCGTAGTTCTAGGTAAAATTTTTCCCCTCGAAAAAAGCGAAAAACCCCCTTTGGACCATTGTTGAAACGAATTTTTCGAAGTTGATTGTTAGTTTCGGAATATCACCTCTTCCTGCTGTGCGGATGGTCCACAATTGTTGCGCCACGTAAAAGGCGCGTGATCCAGCAGTGTTGTCGGTAAGATTAAGGCTGGCAATGCTAACAGCCGACATTCAACAATGAGGCACGTGCAGCTTGCTGATGAGCGACTGTTGGAGTTGCATTTTGGATATTTCAAATACAAACTACCTATTTAGCCCTAAATTTAAATGAAAATACGTAAATCTACGAAAAGATTAATGCGAAATTAGGCATATTTAAACAAAACATATTGATAACAGAAAAGGGTGTCAGAAATATTTCAACTTTTGCATTTGTAAACCATCGACATTCGATCAATAGTGTGCTATTAGCTGGTGTCTCTACTCAGCAATAGTCCAGCCTAATTGTGGTAAACACGAATAGTTTCTTGGTACGATTTCGCCTTGCACGAAATCTTTTATATTAGTCAGAAATTATGGGCGACATGTGGTTGCTGTCGAAGCCGTTTTTTGTTTAGAAACTGAAGCCTTACGAAAAACGCGCACTGCACTCATTTGCTTGATCGTTTTAGATGTGGAATGTCTGTCAGCAGTATAAGAGTTGCATCATGAAAGCTTCTCGAGCGTAGCGCGACGACGCGGAATGAGCGAGCGAAGCGAGCGACTCCGCTAGTCTTAATCATTAAAAACTTACGGTTGGTATATGTGTGTATATAAGTAGGTATATATGTACCTATTCTCCTCTTGTAGTAGGAAAGCTAAAAATATGAGAAAGGTGTCAAAAGACAGGAAATTAATCCGGATTTCGCGTAGGCGTATTTTCGTAGTTCTAGGTAAACTTTTTCCCCTCGAAAAAAGCGAAAAACCCCTTTGGACCATTGTTGAAATGAATTTTTCGAAACTGATTGTTAGTTTCGGAATCCTGCTGTGCGGATGGTCCACAATTGTTGCGCCACGTAGGAGGCGCGTGGTCCAGTAGTGTTGTCAGTACGATTACGGCTGGCAATGCTACCAGCCGTCATTCAAGAATGAGGCACGTGCAGCTCGCTGATGGGACGAATGTTGGAGTTGCATTTTGGATATTTCAAATACAAACTACCTATTTAGCCTTAAATTTAAGTGAAATTACGTAAAGCTACGAAAAGGTTAATTCTAAATTAGGCCTATTTAAAGAAAATATATTGATAACAGAAAAGAGGCCAGAAATATTTCATTTGTGAAACTTCCACATTCGCTCAATAGTGCGCTATTAGCTGGTGTCTCTATTCAGCAATAGTCCAGCCTAATTGTGGTAAACACGAATAGTTTCTAGGTAAGATTTCGCCGTGCACGAAATCTTTTACATTAGTCAAAGATTATAGGCGACGTGTGGTTGCTGTTTCAAAGCATCACACGTAGAGGGAAAGGAGATGGCTTTTTAGTAAAAATTCTTGAAATTTGTGAAACAAGTAAACCATGTAAAATCAGCAAAACTTATTTGAATAAAAAAACAATATATACCAAAAGCGGCACAAAGGAGTATGCATGATAAAATTACCAAGCATGTTTGTTCAAGCATGCAGCAACTCGCGTGCTACAGCGTTGAAACGTCCTTGTAGCGGGGATGGATAAGGTATCTTCAAGCCAAGGCCGACTGGGGAAGAAATCGCGTGTCTCGCCTCCTGGCTCATTGTCAGTTTAGGTGCATGCCAGAAAAGGGATCGCTTCTATAAGCCAAGGCTAACTGGGTACAAATTGCATGCCTCGCCTCCTGGCTCAGTAACAGTTCAACCGGTGCCGGAAAGGGAATGGCTTCTTCAAGCCAAGGCCGACTGCGCTACAAATCGCGTGTCTCATCTGCTGGCTCAAGGCCAGTTCATGCATCTGCCAGAAAGAAAATACCTTTATCGAGGCTTTGGTAAAATAAGATTCGGTGATATTGAATTAAGTGGCCTGGAGCCGGGAAACGAAACTCACATTCTCTCCCCCAGACGATCTTGTGACAAGGGATTGCATACAAAGATAAGTTACAACTTGGACACTTTATACGTTCCATTCAGTATATAAGACATTTTTTATACGCTCCATTCAGTACACAACGGGAATCAGGTTGGATGAGGAAGGTTCATGATTCTTGCGCCACGTAGCACACTTATGTCTGTACTGTAGTCAGCGGTATTATGGCTGACAATCTGAACAAGAGGCACATGTAACTATTAGATGGCCAGACTGTTGGAGTGATTTATGGTTACCATATCGTTTGTTTATGAACTGAGCCTTAAGAGAAACGCGTACCACATTCTGATCATTTTCTCGATTGTTTTAGATGTGGAATGTCTGTCAGCAGCATAAGAGTTGTAGCATAAAAGCTCCTCGAGCGTATTTTTCAAGCCAAGGCTGGCTGGGGTTGAAATCGTGTGTCTCGCCTTCTGGCTCATTGGCAGTTTAGGCGCACGGCAGAAGGGGGTTGATTTTCTAAACGGCGAAGCCGTTTTTTGTTTAGTTAATTTGTTTATGAACTGAAGCCTAAAAAAATACGCGTACTACATTCTGATTATTTGCTTGATCGGTTTAGATGTGGAATGTCTGTCAGCAGCATAAGAATTGTAGCATGAACGCTCCTCGAGCGTAGCGAGACGACGCGGAATGAGCGAGCGAAGCGAGCAACTCCGCTAGTATGTAATCATAAATAGATAGACACAAATGGCTTATTTCCAATTTTCCTTAATATGAAATCAGATTACAATTATATAGTTAATTAAGACTGCTTTGCATATGTAAATTCGTATGAATTTCGTGCCTGTACAGAACATTTTGTACTTGAATTAAGCAGATTATTATTATTTTTATTATTATTATTATTTGATGATGATACCTTTTCATGATGCAATTAGAATTACGTCAATTGTTTCGGACATTATAATGCTAACCGAAATTAATACAAAAGAAGAGGAACTAAGTTGTTATAATATTCCAAATTATAACAAATTAGGAGTTTGTAGAGATGATTCTCGAAGAAGTGAATTATGGTGCTTATTAGAGAGAATAAATTAACTATTAAGAAATATGAAAGTATAAAACTAGGCACCAATGATGATCTAGATTTAAAATCTGAAATGGGAAACCATAAATGTAATATAATTGGTATTTACAGAAAACCTTCCTCAAGCAGAATTAAAATCATAAAAGCAATGAAAACATTACTATTGCCCAAAAAGAATGGAAAAAATATTAATATGGTCATCATAGGAGACTTAACCCTTATGAAAATTGTCATGATATACAATGGTAAAAAATCATGACTATTCCATAACTAATTAGGGCAATGACTTGTCATGATTTATTATGATAGTCATGAATGGTAGTCATGATTTATCATGATCTGCTGTCACGATTTGTCATGATGTTCATGATGGTGCTTATTCATGATGATAAATCATGATAGTGGATCGTAAGAAGTCATGATAGCAGATCATGATAAATCATAGAAAATCATGACAAGTCATTGCCCCATTTAGTCATGGAATAGTCATGATTTTTTTCATTACATATCAAGACAATTATTCATAAAAGAAATTTTAATCTACTAAAAGAAACTCAAGATATATCAGAGAAACCAGAAATTGAGCGATTTGAAAATCGTATGGGATCAATGGGCTATACCCTACATATTAATACAGTCACGAGAGAAGAAATTAGGGCTGGAAAAATGGTTAGATCCTGTTTAGATCCTTTTAATACAAACTTTTACAAAGATAGCGGAAAAGGCTACGTTGTTAAAATTAAAATTGCCGACCATTATTTTGGCATGTTAGGAAACTTGGCATGATAAAGTATTAACTAACATAGAAAAAGCAAACATAAAAATCAGCTACAAATTAAATAATAAGAATAATTATTAGGCAACTAAACAATATTAATTGGGAAAATTTATACAAAATGGATGATCCAAATGATGTTTATAACGAAATTGAAACTAAAATCACACAGATCTATAACAACAACAAAATACCATATAAAAAATTAACTACGAGGAAAACTGAAAACTGAATGGACGACTATAGAATTTTAAACATGGTTATTGATAAAAATGGTTTATGGTCTGAAGTAAGCAAAAGTACAAATACCAGAAGAACTAAATAAACGATACACAGATTTAAAATTAACGGTACAAAGAAAAGTAAATGAAGCAAAACAAGATCATTATAATAATTCTTGTTAAAGATAATGCCAAGGACAGTAGTAAAATCTGGAATAAACTGAATAATATTGCTGGTAAGAAAACTAATAAAACAAACATTGATGAAGCGATTAAAAAAGCTTTTCCAAATCATAATACTGAAGATGTTTGTAATAAAGTGGTGAAACACTTTATCGATCAAGTTCCAAAACTGAAACAAACAAAATTGAACAGTTATATTAATATAAAAAACCATAAGCTTAAAAATAATGCAGATTATCATGGTCATTACAAAGCCCATTTGTAATAAAATGGTGAAACACTTTATCGATCAAGTTCCAAAACTTAAACAAACAAAATTGAACAGTTATATTAATATAAAAAACCATAAGCTTAAAAATTTAATGCAGATTATCATGGTCATTACAAAGCCAACTGCGTACGATATTTATGAAATCTCTACAGGATATGATGATTACTATATGGATCACTTTATAAAAACAAAAGATAAAATAACTGAGTTCATGATACCCGTAATTTCTGCAATTATTGAGAAGGAAACTTGGCCGGTTGCTTTAAAATTATAGGGGCAATTTATAAAAAAAAAAAAGGTGAGAAAGCTGACTGCAATAACTACCGTCTAATTGGACTTTTACCTGTACTGAATAAAATAGTTGAGAAGTACTTCGCTCAATGCATTGTAAATAATTTTATCTTACAAATTTCAATGTTATTGGAGCGTAGCTCCTCTGTGAAGACACTCCAATGTAATCTTAGATCGATCATCTCGTGAAAACCACAAGGAGTATCCAAACCACACTTTGCATTCAGTAGCACGGGAGTCCGAACAAGGTTTATCAAAAGAAAAAATCCGGAATCGGACATGGGGTTGATTAACTTTCAGGGTAACAAAATGGACCACTAGCAAGAATCAAAATCAAAACAACAACGAGAAGCGAAGCCGTTTCTAATTGTTAAAGGCATCCGATTGGTAAAAGATTGATTGTTGATGTTAAACAGGAGGCGTTATGCCACGGCTCTCCTCTCAATTAAATCAAATCAGCGGCCTCACATGTGTCTTCAAACTCTAAGCAACTAAAAACATATTTTGTAAGGATAACCCGATCCCGATTACAGATTATGAGTGCCTCACGTAATTCCTTACCGACAGTTGCAATATCGCTAGAAATCGGGATTGGTATATAAAATCCAGATAGATCGGTAATAAACCAAATTGAAGGTATATACACTTTTCGTCAACCGATTTTGACGTTTGAATAAATCGCTTCGCTCCATTTTGTCAACAGTGGAACTGATGATGCCCATAGTAAATAAAAACCAGTTTGAATATCAGAGAGGCAAAAATACTATTGGAGCTTTAACTAATATAAATAATTACACCACACAAGCACTTGATGAAGGCAAATACATTGGAGCAATACTCATTGATTTACAGAAAGCATTTGATACCTTGGACATTTTTATTAGAAACAAGTTTATTTTTAATGCGGATGAAATTGATAAAAACACATGAAGCACTACGCATTGAATAAGCAACAAGGCACCTAATATTTCGAAGAAATAAAATTGTCTTCATTATCAACGGAGAATAAAAATATAAAAACGGACGAACACAACATTGCAAGAGGTCTTCACATGGGGGCCATATTGGATGTGTGCTAGGTATTATGGAAGTTTGGACCAAGGAGATATCAAAGTGGGGGAGGGAAGGTGTGAAGGTATTTATTGGTTTATAAATTGAAGATATAAGAAATATCATCTATGAAAAAGAAAGAAACAAGACAGAAAAAGTTAAGTCAAACAAGGATGGGGAAAAAAATACCAGAGCTCTTTCAAAGGGGAAAATTGGTAAGAGATAAAAAAAAAGGAAAAAAAAACTGGGGTGGGCGGGCCGCCGGGGGAAAGTAATTGAAACAAATTTATTGCTTGTACACACGCTTTTGCAATATTTTTTTAAGGAACTTAGTTTGATGAGGAACAAAATCAGAGATGTGAGTGGAAAAAAACTTAACCCAAGATTGCAGCTTGGAGTATGTTGGAATTTGAAAGTTAAAAACAGAATCTTTGTGAAGCAGGATTAAAAAGGTTTCCAGGTTAACTCTATTGAAAAAGTAGGTTTCGTAGTATAGGGGGGTGAAGTGGAAAGTGTCAATTTTGTGTCCAGTAAGGATGGAATGTTGATAAAGCGTGTGTGTACAAGCAATAAATTAGTTCAATCACTTCCCTTCGTCCCCTGTTTTTTCCCCTCTTTTTTTTTTTTTATCTCTCTGCAATTTTTTCCTTTTTGAAATAGCTCTGGTTTTAGTCTTCTGTACAGCCGTACCGGCTGAAATGACTATTGCAACGACTTTGTCCGTCCGTCCGTCGCTTTTTTCAACTTCGCAACGGTACCAGATATTGACGACCATTGTTTACAACGTTCGATTCAGTGTGAGAAGTTAGTTAAATAACATGGCAAATTAAAACGTCGTTACTTCCTCATAGCTAATAAACTTCTTCTTTATGAGAAGAAGTTTGTAATGAGATGTAATTTTCCATTTACTAAAATCCTCAATAAAAACAAATGGATTTTAACTTCGTTTAAAATAGTCTCGTCGTATTGTTGTATGAATCAATAGGCTTACCGTCGATCCAAATTCTGCATTACGCCTATCTGCTATACTTACGAAATTAAAACTGCGTTTTTAAAATTAGGCCTAAAACATGAAAATTAGGCCTAAAATCATGTTACCATGACAACGTCAAGTTGCTACGAGTCACCAACAGCGTCTCTCTCGTCACTTCCCTACAACCACTGATCTTTATAGGCTACGTTGACCGTTACGTTGTAAGTACTGTAACTGTGTGCCTGAAGGTGCTTCGTGTTGCAAAAATGAAATCCATATCGCCGTTAGCTGCTACTTACGAAATTAAAACTGCTGGTTAAAATTAGGCTTAAAAGCTGACAACTACGCCTAAAACGTAAAATAGGCCTAAAAGCTAACATAGTTTAACCGGCAATTGTGATTGCTACTACTTTTAGATTAGTATAATACAGGTAGCTGTTGTAATGCATGATAGAGGTGTGTGCGCCTCAACATTGGAAGTGGAGGAACTGTACAGAAGACCGGTGTGACTAGGCAGTCGCTGTAGCCACTGTTTTTTTCCCCATACTTGTTTGACTAAACTTTTAGTCTTATGGACTATTGCAACGACTTTGTCCGTTCGTCCGTCGCCTTTTTCAACTTCGCAACGGTACCAGAAATTGACGACCACTGTTTACAACGTTAGATTCAGTGTCGAAACTTAGTTAAATATCATGGCAAATTAAAACATCGTCACTTCCTTATAGCTAATAGAATTCTTCGGCGTAATTAAATTAAATAATAACATTTAATAATAATAGGTTTATTCAGCAATCGGTCCGAAGTTCTGTGAGAACTTGTGTGTGCCGGATTACAACATAAAATATGCAAGGACATTGTGCAAGGAAAGAAAAAAAAACAGAAATATGGTGCTTAAGCAATGAGACATTTTGAAAGCAAGGCAGGAACATATGGTTAGACATTACACTTGCAACTGATAACACCACTAAAAATCAGCAAATGAAATCAGCATTTGATCGTCGAATTGGAATGCTAAGGACAACACTGCAACCGTAAAAACAAAAGCATTGTAGTTTCGTTTAAAATGGTCTTGTCGCATTGTTGCATGAATGAATGGGCTTACCATCGAACCATATTCTCCATCAGGCCTATCTGATACTTACGAAATTAAAACTACAGTTAATAAAATTAGGCCTAAAATCACGTTACCATGGCAACGTCAAGTTGCTCCAGTAGCTACTGGCTTCATCGACAGCGTCTCTCCCGTCACTTTCCTACTACCACTGATCTATATAGTTGCACGTTACGTTTAACACTGTAACTGCGCGCCCGAAAGCACACTGTGTTGCAAAAATGAATAGTCGTACTATACAAATAAAATCTCAGTAAGCTGCTACTTACGAAATTAAAGCTGCAGGTAAGACTAGGCCTAAAACTTGACAAATACACCTAAAATAAGCTTAAAAGCTAACACATTTTTAACCGGCAGTTCTGATGGTTACTGCTTTTAGAATATATAATAGAGATAGCTGTTGCAATGCGTGATAGAGAAGTGTGCCTCACTATTGGTAGGCTAGTCGCAAAACTGTACAGAAGACCGGATGCGAATAGGTAGTCGCTCTAGCCGCTTGTTTCTCTCTTGTTTCTTCTTTTTCGTAGAAAATATTTCTTATACCTTCAATTTAAAAACCAATAAATATCTTTACACGTTCCCTCCCCCACGTTGATATGTCCTTGGTCCAAACTCCCATCATACCTAGCACACATCCAATATGGCTGCCCCCATGGGAAGACCTCTTGCAGTGTTGTGTTCGTCCATTTTTATATTTTTATTCTCCTTTGATAATGAAGACAATTTTATTTCTTCGAAATATTAGGTGCCTTGTTGCTTGTTCAATACGTAGTGCTTCATGTGTTTTTATCTATTTTATTAGAGAAGAGTTATAACGTTGGTTTAAGAGGTAAAATTTTAAATATTATGAATAGCTATCTCAAAAATAGAAAATGCAGTGAACAAATAGAAAATATCTGTAGTGAATGGGAAAATATTCATTACGGAGTCCCACAAGGCTCAATCATTGGTCACATTTTATTGTTATTGTATAAGATCCCAAAACAAAACTTGTTAAGGATTCCCGCCAAGCTTTTCGGCCATGTGAAGTCGTGATATGAAACGCTAAGCTCTTTCGCCAAGCTAATCCCACCGACTAAGAATTCGAAGGTTAAATGAAATATATGAAAATTGCTTACTGCCAAGTTTTGTTTTGGGGTAGATATCAGATCTTTTTGGTCCAAATTGATGAAACCCAATTTTTTTTCTTAGTAATTATGACGTGGAAACACCAATCTAGTATTCTGGTCCATTTCCTTTTTTTTTTGTAGGCTTTCGTTACATTTTGAGCACATAAATCACGTTTTTTCATATGATCAGTATTTCTTAGTATGGTAGTATCCCCTTAACAAATGCACGGATTTATTTAATGTTCAGTTTGGCATTGTTGTATAATAACAATGTTTAAAACAATGTAAACCAATCAATTTGGTCGTTTGGAGCTCCCTAACCCCTGAACCACTTGACGAATTAGAAAGGTCCATATGGAAAGGGCACATCTCCGTAGCAATACCTATAAAATGAGCTAAAAACCAGCTTTATTTACCGCATGGAAGAATTTATTTTCGTGATACAAAAAAAGCGTTACTAGTAGCCAGTAGTAGGTAATTAGGCAAATATCAACGTTATTCACGTCCTTTTTTCAACAAGAAAACGGTAAGCTGTGTCCTTAATAGTGTCTTTTATGTTGTCAATCGACCAAAGTCTCCCGATTAAACAAGTTTCAGCCTTCTCTGTCGCATAGTTATTTATCCTCAGATGGCTGAAAACAGCCAAACTCCCTTTGCTGTAAAGACACAACGTGTCTAGTGGTCGCCATGCTCATATATACATATTATCTGGATGTTATCGTTTTATCTTAGCGGGCGACACACTAGCGTGTGTCTTGATCAGACTAGTAATTGGAATACATATATCACTTTGTATGCAGATGACATTTTTCTACTATCCATTAACACTTCCGAAAAAAATATAATAAAAAATCTGCAAAATGACTTCAACAAAATCAGAATTACTAAATAAACATCAATAGTACTGAACCATGTTTCACGCAAATTGGTACATCACATGAATTTTTGCAAGAATGAAAATTTTTTTAAGTAGTAACAACTGTATTTTAAGTTAATCAATTGTAACAGTTCAAAAATAACAAAAATAACAAATACAAAATACTTATAGAAATTGATAAAAATTGGAAATTTCACAATCACATTGATAATCTCATTATAAAGAAAATCAATTCCGATGCTTTGCAAATTGAAATATATGATTAACTGAGCAAAAAACGGCTACGCCGTTTAGAAAAAAAACATTAGAGCTCGTATCCCCATATTCTCACAGCCCGAAGGTACACGAATAAAAACGGATTAGAGTTCATTCGAACGCAACGAACTATAATTTGAACTATAATTTGTGTTCATTTTGTGTATACATTTTTATCTTTCAGTTTTGTAGCGTTTTGCTGTTTATGGCGTCTATTTTGTGTGTGTTGGTGGGTTTACGTTTTGCGAATTGGAGTTCAAATTATTGTTCGTTGCGTTCGAGTGAACTCTAATCCGTTTTTATTCGTGTATACCTTCAGGGCTGTGAGTATGGGGATACGAGCTCTGTTTTTTTTTCTAAACGGTGAAGCCGTTGTTTGCTCAGTTAATTTTGGTGGCTTTTTTCGCTTCCATTTTATGTGTCCACTGTCCACCTATTTTTGTTTTCGAAAAAACGAAACATTGGAAATGGATACTTAGGTTTAGGTTCCGCCAAGGGTTCGTCCCATGATTATTATTTGATGGCAACACATTAGCGTATTTCTGGATTTAGCATGCGTCATCTCGATGAGTAGTTGATTCTGGATTGTTCCAGTATCGTGGTAACAGTTGCGGAAACAATTCAATTGGCTTCCGGAAGCCCGCATTGAAAAAGTAAATAAGTCACTCAGTCATGTCGGCCGCCCAATTTTGAGGCCTCAAAATTTAAGACTTCGCACCCTACGGTTTAAAACTTGAAGATTTAAGGAAAAATCAATTGACCATTTAATTTTGGTTCTCCACAACGAGCTAGCTAACTCAAACAACGACAATGTTAGTTTCCCGGCACCCAACCATCGTTGCATCTTGTTCGAGTGAGCTATAAATCCGATATTCTGCGCCTTGCCTATTGTTACCCTATTGTTACATGTTGCAGCATTGTAACATTTTGATATTATTAGCCGCTCCGCCTCCGCCTCTTCCTCCTGTCCAATTTTCTGAAATTTTCGTGCGCAAACGAACTCTTAATAAGCACGGCCTGCCGGCCGTGTTAATAAATCAAAAAACAAAACAAGCATTTTTTGAAGCACGGATTATGTTACAAATACGATACGCAAGCAATACTTGCAGTTCAACATAAATGGATTATTACAACGTTTACAAAAAGTATTAAACAAGGCCCTATATAATTTTTTTTTATGACGAATAAATATAACAAAACAAGAGAAATTCCAAATGAAAATAATATTTTCAGTATTGAGCAACACCTAGATTATGGAAAAACACCGCAAAACTATTTTTCACAAGACTGTAAACTCCACGACTAAGAAAAAGCAGAAGTAATAATATTAATAATTGATTTAAAATTCCTGTATGGCGAAATTCATATGGAAAAAAAAATCTGAACTACTTAGTTCCAATAATATTCAATAAATTGCTAGACAAATTTAAGAAACAGAAAATAAACATACGTTATGAAAAAGTAAATGAATAAAGGGATGGCTACTGGATAAATTACCAAAGAATTAAAACAACCTAATTTATACTAATTTCAAAGTACTAATAAATTATTGTAAGCATGTTTCTGTTTTCAGTTTAATTGTATTTTAATTGTAAATATGTTTATATGTAATTAATTGTATATAACTGCACATACAACAAACTTACTCAGTTTCGTGCTTAATCTAAATAAGATTATAATTACTATTAAGCAAAACGCTCTGTTTAATTCAACACAAACATTGACACTGTTTTAATTATTAACCATACAACAGGCAACACACAAAAACCTGAGTTAACTGCATATTAAAACAAATGCCACACACATGTGTTGTAATTGTTACATTGAACAAATAACATACTTGCACATGAGAAATAATTACATGCACTTATTTTACATCTTGTATTTATAAATTGTGGCATTAGGATTTCCTGCCACACAACACAGTTAATGTTAATCATGCCGCAGAGAAAACGTATCAGTTTGTACCAATACCAGTGTGAACTGTACTTTACTCTCTACAATAACGCTTTTCAAAAATGTTCCATTTGATTATCATTCAGACAGAAATTTATTAATATATTTTTATTTTTAAAGTTTTTTTTAACAACACCTCGAAGTAGATAGAATGCTAGAATGCATTATTTGAGGAGAACTGACATATTCCATGTTTTTTTTATACTTTCTTCAACTTTGTACCAGTTACCATTACGTATGTTATAAAAGTGAATGACACTATCATCATCAACTGTAAAAATACTACTTGCACTGATAACAAACATATGCCAAACTGAGGTAGGGCCATCTTCTGACCACTTTACTTCCCATTTACCAGAAACCAAATCGTAAATGTGTAGTCCAGTTACATTAGTACTGTTCCAAGGTGAAACTATGAACAACTTTTCACCCCTTAGTCCCCCACGACAGTCTTCAATGGCCCCTGGAATTTCCCCAATAACAGTCCACTGATCAGCAACAGTGTCGTATTGTTCCAAAGCACCTTCCTCACTCTTGAACGAACCCACGGCGTACACACACTTTTGAAAGGCAAACACTATAGGGTCATAATGTCCAACATTGGTTGAAGACAACACTTCAGTTGTACCTTTGAAAGTGTCGAAACGTTGGACAGTTTTCACCGACTCTCCCTGAAAGTCTCCCCCTACAACATAAATGAAGTTATCTAACATTTCTGCTCCAGCATCTGAAACACCTACTTTTAAATCATTTAGACGTATGGCTTTGTTGGCTACTGGAGAATATTTAAAAACTGTGGCAATAGGACTATCCATAAAGTCGTTGCCGCCTAAAAAGTACAAATTTTCACGGAATGCCACTATAGCCATATGGCCATCAATCTTCAGTTCAGTAGGCACAGCAACTGGGTCAGACCAAGTCATTTTATTCACATAATAACCAGTCATCATGAGTTTTTCTTTTACATCGTCATTATCATCATCATCCCAGCTAAAGCAAAGTATTTTTGGCTCACAGCATTTGTCTTCAAATCTTTCTGTTATTTCTTCATGCATAATACTGCTTGCTAGCAAATTACTCTCTACTACTGGATCTTTAGCATAGATTTTTAATAGATGTGCAGATACTAGTTTGATGTCAATGAATTTCAACAGCTTATCAAGTCTGTGGCTTCGATCTTCTACATTGAATTTAACCCAACTTATGATACCATTCAAAATAATGTCTGTAGGCCAACCTTTAATCTGTTGATCCTGCAAAACTTGGTTCAATTGAGAAAAAGTCATGTTGAAAAATTCCATTGAGCTATTCGCTTCAAAGAAGTTTTTGGCAATGAAAGATGGAATTTTAAGTTGCAATTCTGCAGCATCATACAGTACGGCAAGTTTCCAGAGCTCTAAGAAATAGGACACACTAAGACACTCTGTCAGTTGCTGCAAACAGTATTGAAACAACAAGTTTAGTTGTAAGAGGTGACTGGCTTCCAAGAGACATTTAAATTTTTCGCTATCACTCAAAACACTAGGGATTTTTCCGGTGTAAATAAAATCGAGAACCATTTTAGCGGCATCAAGTGGAATGCTTGGTAGCTCCAATTTGCCTGTCAGTGATTCTTTGCATTCTGATTTAAACATTGCCTGAAAGAAAGGACTGGCTGCACACAGAAGAGAACGATGAGCTGGCAACTCTGTACCGTCACATACTATAGTTACATCTGTTAAAACTTGAGTGACTCTCATTGTGTTGAAAGAAGCTGCTATAAAATCTTGCTGTTGTTGCCAAATGGCCATTTCTACACTTTCCATCATGTTTCACCTGTGGAAAAAAAGAACATGTCTGTATTCACATCATGTTACCCATAAAAAGTTCTAAACATAATTTCACAATTTGTAACTAACTTGATCTTCTAACGTTATAAAACGTGACAAGACGGAAAGCCATCTGTATTTACTTCTAAAACTTCACAAAATTCTATTTGTTTCTTTGTCAGGGAAATTAAAAAACAAGTTTTATAATTTTTTTATCAATTTTACCAAAGCTAAGTTAAAAAATGCACCTATTCAAATTATACCAATAACATTCAACGTTTGTAGTCTTGACGAAAATGTAAGCTGCGCTTTATACTTTTTTAAAACCAAAAGTACCTACAATTTCCAACAAGAACGCGTGGTGTCAATCCCCCTGTGGTTATTTCGAAATATGTATGAAACCGTACAACTTGGTGCTACCTACAAAGCTTATATTTTGCCCAAAAATGGCGGCGTCAATTTCTAATACAATTCTGATGTGAATGGTTCCCGTAGTGAACTAAGCCTAAAAATGCATGAATCCGCATAGACCTCCCCAACCTTCTTGCCACCCAGCTGGCACTAATAGTCTCCCTAGAGAACTAATCCAGTAGTGAAGTAAACCTAATACTGTCCAAATTGTATTAAAGCGCAATTACATCTATTTTGACATGCATGCTTTACTTTCGGATCAGTTACACAATAACTAAACACAAGAATCCGGTAAGAATACGTTCCATACGTCCAATACAACAATTTAATTACTGCATCACCAAAACACGACACGGAGACCGCCATTGTGTTGCTGCAATGCACAGCAATTAATGCCGATAGATGTCACTTTTCGATTTCGACTCGCAGCCGATTGAAATAGCTCTATTGGGTGTGAGAGCTCAAGCGTCCGACGGCCTTAGCTGGCCACTACAAATGTTGTAACCGGCGGCTGTTTACATGATAGCAATACGCCACATGAAGCAACACTACATGGTGCGCCTGGCAGTTAAGTATTCTGTCTGTGCATCTGCTCATTAGCCGCGCCCAAACGCGCCTACTGAGCATGCGCCAACAGGACTGCATAAATGCCACCAACTGGCTAAACCAGGCGGATCCGGTTCTATGCAATACAGCAGGTCACGTGACGTAATAGGCTAAGGCGAGGTCTATTGTTCTCTCCCCCCCCCCCCCACCCTGAAAAAAACGGGGGGTCCGAGCAGATCTGGCAAATAAGGTCGTCGCTAGGGCTGACCAGGCTTCTAACCTGAGTCAGTGCCTAATATGTGAACTCTGAGTACAGAACCCTTAGCTGTGCTGTAAGGTGTGAATTGTGCTTGAGCCTTTGCTTGAAATTAATCGTCCACTCCCTGAGTCGTCACATATTTTGGGGGCCTGCCGTGATTAAACCTAAACTTCGGATAGGTAATTTATGCTTCTAAACCTTCGAGATAGAAACAGCATAAAACAGTCCAGTGTAAGACTTGAGCGAATTTGTTTACCTGCACGGTAGACAAAATCGTAATAATTATGGTGGAGTTATTCTAGAAACTAAAAAGCTCTGGAGTGATGCAAATCATACTTTGGGGCAAACTGTAAGTACAGTTGCCAGAATTTTTTCCTAAGACAGAAAGTGGTGTTAAAATTAAATGCAACCCATTATTTTTTTTTCTTCGGAAAATAAAAGTAAAATAAATCGTGAATACACTTCGCAATATACAGAAAGACTCATTGCTAGGAATTCATGGTTTTGGTTTTGCTTTCCGGTCAGTTAATAGAAAACGGTTAATGACTGCTTGAGCAACCCCGTTTGTTACGCACGTAATAAAATGTTAAAAAGGGAGGCAAATTGTGAACTCAGCCGAGAAATTACAAAATGCCGTATTTTATTCTTTCTGGAAGGTTAAGGAAGGAAGGAATATGATCACAAATTTTCTGAAAAGAAAATAAAGATTTGAAACGCAAAATACCGAGTGTTGGAAACTAAACCGGCACACGGATATTTGTAAGAGTTAAACAAGCGAAGGAGCGCGCTTTGACAACTGCGAGTTGAGAGTTAAATTGATCAGTAATGAGCTAACTGAGAACTCATTATTTTGAAATCATTTTGGCTAGTAAACTTAAGAACACCGAATTTGAGAAATAAAATAAAATAAAGTGTTGAAGGAGAGTGGGCTTGGATATAAACCTCAGCAAGGGTCCAAGCTGAAGTATTACTTCGTGAGAAAAAAAGCGGGAACGCTAAAATTTTATCCTCTTGTGTGCGACATTGCAAGTTGTGGTGGCTTGTGATCGAGCATTTCTTTTAAATCACGATCTAAAAATTGAATAAAACATGACAATGGAAAACTCATGGAAAAGACCGAGGATTGATGAGGGCAGAAATGCACCATTAGTCGATGATTTAGGAGAAGAACTGGATGATTCTTGGGTGAAGACGGCGACATTTTTTATCCTGAATTTTCGGGGTTAGAAAGAAGTCCTTCTCCACCTATCTTGGAGCGTTGGGATGGAGAAAATCGACTTGATCGGGGCATTACAAGCCAATTTTCGAAACTGGGCAGGACACTGTCCGGAACCTGAGGACTATCGTGACACTGTGTTAGGGCAACTCGAAAATTGTCTAACCAGAGATCGATATGGATCAAATGTCAACTCACAACCTCTTAATGCTTCCCACCAGAACGAGAACGTGAGAAGGCCATTGTGCTCATCCACGCCTCCCGCACCCAACAGACGACCAAATCGGGCTGTTGAGGGTAGCGGTAAGGCACGACAGCCTCGTCACCGTGAACCACAAGGAGCCAACACCGGAGCCAACACCTTCAGGAGACGTGCGGTGGTCGTATAAGGTAGCAAAATCCGGTTGTCCAGCAACCGGAAGTGGACATTTGGAGGTACAGACAACCTCAAAATGAACATGGCTTGCCACCAGAAAGGTTTAGTAGGGATGAGGGCAGAATGGCTAACATCCGGACTGGACGAAACGACGGAAGTGAGAGAAAGACTCACTACCGTAGGGACGATTTTTCAGAGAGCCAGAATACACAAAACACGTTTCCAGGATTTAGTGTAAAAGCACCAAAAGTCGACATGCCAACATATGAAGTGCACGCCGATGAAAAATCGCATAATGAATTTTTGCAGATGCTGGATATATACGCATGTGCATTAGGCTTAGCAGATTCATACACTATATTACGAACGATCATTCCCCTCGCTATGCAAGGTGAGGCGGAAAGATGGTTTAGGGTGTTCGGACCTTTTTGAACTTGGGAAGCGTTTATTGATGATTTTAATTTGGAGTTTGAAGGCCCACATTATGAGGATGTTCTAAAACACGAACTGGAAATGAGGACTCAGGCACCTGACAAACCTTTTTCCAGTTATGCCCAGGCGATCAGTGGGTATTTTGACAGACTGTGGCCTAAATCGTCAGATTCTGACAAAATCAGGCACATAATGGTAAACATGCACCCTGATTACAGGCAGCATCTCGAGGGTCGACGGTTCGACTCCCTCAGAGGATTGGTGAGAGAAGGAGTGAAGGTTAGCAGATTACTGGTTGCCCAGCCACCTTACCGGCTGCCGCCCGACTCATCCCTGGCTGGCGGAGCCAAGGCTGGCTTGGCGGAGCTACGCACGGTTAGCGCAGGAAAGCCAACCCGTTAAAAACCAGGTGGTGTTTCGTGTGAGTCAAACAAACGCGAAACCGGCAACCGGGTTTCAAGAGGTAGAACCTGTGAGTATGGCTGCACTCAACGTGAGAGGGTATCGAGCCAGTCGTTACCAAACAGTGCAGGGTACCAGTGGTACTAGCAACACAAGGGCTGCACCAAAAGCAGCAAGTGTGGAAAAAGCTAGTGCCATAAAAGAAAAGGAACCACAACAACAAAAGGAAAGGAAACCTTTTGATGGTGTTTGTTGGACTTGCCAGGAAACAGGGCACAGGTCGAATAGGTGTCCTAAAAAGCCAAAAAACGACGGGGACGGTCGTTAACCTGGTTAAACAAGGTTACGACCGGGAAAAACGATGATTAGCGAGCAAAAGCAGGACTTTGGAAAGGCACCCTAAAACGTGTTTTTGCACCAAATGTTCAACTTTTTAAAGGCCTAGACGAGGAAACTAAGGGTGGAAATGTACCTTTAATTAATGTTAAAGTTGCAGGCTTACCATTCTTGGCGTTAATCGATACAGGTGCCA
The DNA here is from genome assembly GCA_023313725.1 of Lithobius niger. Classification (NCBI taxonomy): domain Eukaryota; kingdom Metazoa; phylum Arthropoda; class Chilopoda; order Lithobiomorpha; family Lithobiidae; genus Lithobius; species Lithobius niger. The sequence goes on along the minus strand of JAHWFP010035211.1, from coordinate 5,892 downwards.
GTTCAACGATCATTTCCGGTGCCACAGCACGAACTTTGCAGGCAAAGGGCGTAAAGTGGTGCAGGGACTGTTGTATCCAATTTATCTTGGCCGCTGGAAAAATCTAAGTTGAGGGGTACATGATATCGACGATCAGGTGGCCTGGTGGTTACAGTACTCAGGAAACGTTTTTAATCTTGGAAAACGCAGCTGATAGTGTAATTTTAGGAAGGAACTTCATGGCTAAAACAAGACTTATTCCAGACACCCAGAAAGGTAGCTGGCGTATTGGTACTGAAGAGCAGGAAACTATCCCTTTTGCTAAAGTTGGGCAGACGAAAACAACAACTAAGGCAACTTGATGTAAGTTTGGAAAGAGAGCAGCGTGCTAAGGATGAAGAAATTTTGGAGAAAAAAATCCAAGAGGCTCATTGTTCAAATCACAACGCAAGCAGCTAAGAAGATGTTTAAACAAATATAAACATATTTTAACAACTAAACAAGGCAGCACACATCTCTACGAACACAAAATTGAAATGGAACCGGGAACACGGCCAATTCGGTTACCACTTCGACCAGTAAACAAGGAGACTAGAGCTATCATTGAATCACAAATGCTCGAATGGATTCGTGATGACGTCATTGAGCGCTCAGTGTCAGCTTGGGAAGCTGTACCTTGCCTTGCCCTGAAAAAGGGTGAGGAGGGGGCTAAACGCATTGACTACAGGCTCGCGAATGCCAAGACTGTGAAAGACTCGCAGCCGACCTCGAATGCTAGCCAAGTATTTGCAATGCTTGGGAAAGCTAAGTGGTTTACAGTTCTCGACATGAAATCAGGGTTTTTGCAGATCGGTATGGAAGCCGAGAGCAAGAAGTACACCTGTTTTCGGTGTCATATGGGGGCATGGCAGTTTTAAAAAATGCCATATGGGCTCTGTAATGGGCCTGGATCATTCTCGAGGGCCATGGATCTGGCTCTGGGGATGCCACACAACGTGCTACATTGACGATTTGATAATCTACTCAATAGATTATGAATCCAATCTGTTACACATCACAGATGTACTGGATAGGCTAGGAAAAGCTGGCATGACAGTAAATCTAAAAAAGGCACACTTTTGTGCAAAGGAAATTTCCTGTCTTGGGCACCGAATCCGTCCCCAGGAAATGTCACCCTTGCCAGAGAAGGTACAGGTGATAAAGGATTTTCCAGAGCCTCGCAACTTTTCCAGAGTCGCTATGACGTTTTTTAGGAATGATGGGCTTTTATAGGGCTTACATCAGAGACTTTCACGTCAAAACTAGCAATCTTTATCAGTTGTTAAAGGGAGATACAGTATGGGTGTGGACACAAACACACTTCGACGCCGTGCAACAATTAAAAGACAGTTTAGCAAACTGTGTTTTAGCACTACCAGATTTCGACAAGCATTTTGAAATTTCGACGTACGCGTCAGGAACAGGTTTTCGGTGCGTCATCTCTCAACACGCCGAAGGACGCGGGCTCGTACCAATAGCTTTCATAGGCAGGAAACTGACGGATTGTGAAAAAAAAAAAAACACTGTGTCTCTGAGCAAGAAATGGGTGCGGTCATGTATGGCGTCAGGAAATTTTGGCCTTACATTGAAAACACTCCTTTTCTGATCGAGACAGACCATAGTGCGTTGTCATTCTTGAAGTCCTTGAAACAGCCTTCAGGAAGACTGGCAAGATGAATTCTTGAACTTCAAGGAATGTATTTTGAAATCCGTTACAAGAAAGGTTTCTTGTAACCAAGTGGCAGATGCAATCTCTAGGATGTATGAGGACGAACCTAAAGGCCCCATACTGAGCATAGATTGGAAGGTGGAACGAGTAAAGGTAACTGAGAGACCCAACGGATTTCCAAGTTTGGACGATATCCGTAAGGCACCTGTTGGTGACCCTTGGTAATCGCGCCAGATTACCAGGTTAGGTAATGTAGCTGTCAGATCAACAGCTGTGGACGGAAGCAGCACCTGTATAGGTAAGCTCTGCTTGCGTGATGGGATATTATGTAAAGCCTATATTTCATGCAACGATCGTGATGTAGTTGAAGGTAATACATGTTTTAAAGCATTTTTACCGAAGTCGCTACGTCACAACGCGATTGCTGCAATTCATGCGTCACCTTTAGGCGGCCATTTAGGAGTGTACAAAACTGAAAAGGGTGCAAGAACTGGTGGGATGGATTGGCATGAGGAAGGATATTGTAGAGTTCGTTCGCAGCTGCGCGAAGTGTCAGACTTGCAAAACTGAAACTTCAAAGCCTGCAGGGCTCCTAACCAAAATGGATCCTCCCAGTGCACCTTGATAACGTGTATCAGTTGACCTTTTGGGACCTTTACCGGCAACCCCTAGAGGACGACGATGGATACTCGTAGTCCTGGACGAATTCATTTCTTGGCCTGAACTGTATGCTCTCAGGACGGCTAAAGCAAGCAAGTTGTGGAATGCGTCAAAGCTGTTGTCTTAAAATGGTTTTTTTTCTCGTATTTTATCTGACAACGGACCTTGATTCCTAGCTCAAATTTGGAAAAGTCTGTGGAGAAATCATTCGTCCAAGAGTGAAGCGTGACCACAATAGCCGGAGGCTAAGGCACGAGACCCCAACTAAACGCCTCTTATTGAGGAGTATTAGCGATCCCTGTATGGGAGGTAAACCCAAGGTGCACTGCACCATTGGGTTCGCACTTGTGCAGCCAGGAGGAGTTGACCAATCAACTGTTGCTCCAAGTTTTAACTCTTGGATTAAACTGCGTAATTCTTTACCAGATTTGACTGTAGACTGTGTAAACCGTAAAGTAACTTCTTGTAAACCGGAAGTCAGTACTAAGCCAACCTTTAAAAATAAGTTTGACCTTTTCCCAGAATGCAAAAGCATTAAATTACGAACCCACGTTTGACATAACCTAAACTCAGTTTAGTGCAGTAAACACAGTAACCAAAATGCGTTTTTTTGTGTGCAGATCCTTTAAAAATAGGAAATAGTTTTTTGTTGTTGACACTCTCATTTAAGGGTGGAAATATGCATACTGTTATGGCTCTTAGACTTGATAGTTGTTTTCAGTGAAAAACGGAGGTTTAACCATTTAACCTAAACGAGTGTAGTAATTTTTCTCTCTGTAGAATTGTTTTTCCTATTGCAATCGCCAACCCATTCTTGACTCCTTAAATAATTAGCTATCTTGTTAGTGGTAAAATAAAACTACCAAACCCTTTTTCGGTTGTGTGGCTTAACCAAAAATACGTGCTGAAAAACTATATAACTCCCTGAGCAGGGCTAAGTGCTCAAAACAGTGTTTTTATTATATATAACTCTCTTCTTGCTTCTTCGAAAAGTTTCTTGCCTGCATCGATGGATTTCTGTAGGTATTGCGTGCTTATGGGCTAAATGGAAATCCTAGTGGATTATAGTTTTTAATAAACCCGTTGAATTGCTTTCTTGTGAAATTTTTATTTGATGGACTTCAGTAAAAATGTTTACACGGCTTGCCAGCCTAGTGATAAAAATGGATTTTTATGCACTAACTGTTAGGTATTTTGTTTAAACGTCATTGGCCCTCCAAACAAAATCTCCCGTTGGGGGGACATGTAATGAAAAAACGCTCTTCAAAACTTTTTTTCTTAAAACGCTACACAGCGCTCCTCACCATTGGGCACAGTGCTTCTTCCCCCCCCCCCCCACCAGCCAAAACTTCACGATATCGTCTCCAATTTTCGACAGCAGCATCTTATAACATTTCACTTCGTTCCCCCCGGAACAGAATTTGAAGATTCAGCATCGAATTTAAACTATGAACATTTTCCTGCGTCAGCGCCAAACCGGAAGTGACACCGCAGCTCAACTTCGTTTGTAAATGTGTACACACACTTTTGATTTTACTGTCGGGCATAAAGCCCAAAGCTTTCATAAACCCATGTTGTAAATAGGGGTATTCTCTGGGACTGCAAATTCCAGCCCAACGTACATCTTGTTGCTACAAACTCTTCTTATGTACATAAACAACACGCACACATAACCTGTATTTTAGCGGCCGAAAATAGGCCCATAATTTTAACGATGTTTATTTTAAAATTCTTATGCAACATCACCATTTATAAATAATCAAGTGTATTATTATTCTAGCCTAAACTTAGGCTTTGTGAGGTTAACTTAACTTCAACTTAACTCATTCTGGTCAACTATCACTATAGCATATATCTTGTATTTTATTTCAGAATAATATTTATTGGCAGCTTTATTTAATTTAGATCTTTATCCTTCCCTTCAACTGGCAAGCTAATTTTCCTTCTATTAAACTGTTTTAATCTATGAGCTATAAACTACG
>JAHWFP010035210.1:1793-18053 GCA_023313725.1 Lithobius niger | reverse complement strand
ACAAGGTCCAAAAAAATGTGTTCCCTCCCTCCATAAAAGCTTTTCGTATGCCTATTGATACTGTCTGCATAAGATTTCCTGTAGCCAAGATTAGTGCTGAAGCCAAATTAAGTAGATAGCATTCCACACCGATAAGTTACCGCAGTTGTAAGGAAAACGTGCCACGGTTTTAACGAAAAGACACGTTGGGTTAAAAATGTTCTGTGAAATACCGATGGTCCTTACGCCCATCTAATATCAAGTTTCATACAATGTATGATGAACACACTGTTTGCTTGTAAGTCCACATCCGTAATACAGTCAGCACATGATAGACATAAGAAAGCAAGAAACCTTTGGGCAATGATTTTCTAAAGTGATTATTGAAAATAACTATACTTGCAGTATTGGCAATATACTAGCTTCAAAACCTCTACACTCGTATCATGGGGAACTGCCCCCCCCCCGGTAGCTAAGGCATTTATAGAAATTTTGACTGCTTAAAGTGCCATTTTTGAGACCGAAAAATGACTTTTTGCCAGTTTGGTCAATGTTTTTTATGACCCCCTCTCTTAAAGGGACCTGAAAAGTTTATGACTTTCCCTCGAGAGGGTCCACAAATTTCATGACACCCTCCAATTTCCTCCAGCCTCCTCCGTGCGATAAATAGACCTCTCCCGAATGACATTAAAGCAGAGGCAGCGACGTCACACTTGCCCTATTCTTGTGTGCCATAAAGTGCTTCTCAAATGATACCATTCATTAATTTTCTTTTCCATCCCACCAGTAAAATCTCTGGATCTCTGAATGATATTGGAATTTTAAAAGATAAAATATTTGGTTTGGCATGCCTCGGTAATGCAGACACGTGAAAACCTTCGCGTTTTAGAATGTGTCTCAATCTAATACAGGAAATACGAACTCGCTTCCGTTTTATAATTTTGGTTTGGAGTCCGTTTCATGGAATATACTTACCGAAGACAAGTGTCCGGAGGCGTATTACTTATTCTAAAACTTTTTTGTCTGTCTGTCTGCCCAAGCGCTTCCTTTAAAACTGCTTACCAGATCAGAATCAGACCTGGTCTATACTTAGAGCTATTCTTAGGTTTAAGTCGGCTTACATTTTCCAAAAAGGGTCGGCCTTTGAAAGTAGTGATATCATTCAACCAGAGAAAGGCCGCCAAGGTTAATCCTATTAGCCAAGTTAATCTCACCGAATAATACTTTGGACGTTAAATGAAAACTTGAAGATTTCTACCGCTAGTAGCAATCTTCCAGTTTTCATTTGACGTCCAAAGTATTATTCGGTGTGATTAACTTGGCTAATAGGATTAACCTTGGTGGCCTTTCCCTTGTTGAATGATATCACTACTTTTCAAAGGTCGACACTTTTTGGCAACTTGGCGGTTTCTCTTATACCAGTTTAGGTTTTGGGTGGATATGGTTAACTTCGTGTACCGGACACGATTCACGATTCAATGCGTAGCCATCTGTGGTACGTTCGCCTTGAGATTATGGGATGGCTGCCGCCTTATGATTGAATGGTGAGCAAATTCAGTCTCAATAACTCAAAAATGTTGGAGAAACTTGAGTCCGACGAGCAGGGTAAACCACGCACAGCTACAGTTAAACTGTGGATCTGCAAAATTTATCCAAGCACAGGCAAAAGTTTGAACACTAAGTTTCCAAGAGCTGTTCGATTTTACAAATTGATTCTTGCATTGTTTTGAAGATTTACAGCGGTTTCACATTTGTGACAACCTGCCTTTAATATATGTGTTGCCTACGTCACACACTACAGGAGTGATTACAACTGGAATGATGAATTATGGGATGTGTATCTCACGAATATCATTCAGGCCAATTCAGGTGAGAACAGAGGCGTGAATGGTGGACACCAGCGTCGCCATGTTTCTCAGGTTTTTTTTTTAAATAATTGTTTCAATCTGAAATTGCTGCTATGTTCTTTATAGTGCGTTACAATAATTTTGTAAATAAAATAAATAAATACATTGCATGATTGGCCTCTCGCGAATCTCATTCAGACGAGAACAGGAAGTTAGCTGGCGCCATGTTGGCCAAGCGCCGGAAGGAGTACAGATTGCGAAGGTTTGGAATGCATTGTTTCTAGTACAGTTGCCACCCCATGATGGAATTCGTAATATGCCGTCGTTTAAAGTCGTGACCAGGGGTGCTAGTGCAAATTGGATTTAACCTATTTGGAGGCTAGTTCGGTTCGCATATAAAGAACAAGTACAACTTGCGTAAGATTTACAAGGCGTATCGAGTATGAAAAATCCGTGCAAAATCTGCTTTACGCACGTATAAATGAACGACGTATACACTTCGTTTCTTGTACTAGTTGATAAAAATACAAAATGGCGGCCCGAACTGGTATCGAAAAAAAACTGTTTTAGGCTTGTTACTTCTTAAGCTCGTTACTACGACATCATAAGGCCGACCTCGTACTTACCTTCAAAACTCTGAATGGTTTTTTGTCGGTTGACTTCCCTTTTTCGACGTAAGTACTGTAACCTGAACCCGGGGACATAGCTTTAAATTGGTGGTCTCTCGAACTAGACTAGATTGCCGAAAATTCTCACTCAGGGTTGTCTTATCTTGGAATTTCCTGACTAAGCAAACTGTCTCTTCACCATCTGTTGCAATCTTCAAGCGCAATTTGAGTCTTCGTGACTTGAGTTTACTCCTAAATAGGCCTGAACAATGTACTCTATAGCTTTCACCAGCCCTTTTACTGTTTAAATTTTAAACATTCGTTGGGGTGGCGTAAGCGGCATCATTTGCCCTGTCTGTTTCTAAATCACCTGCAACGGTGATTAAACTTGCTATTATTATTATTATTATAAAACTTTCATCGGATTAAACTCATCATGGTATCGAACAATATGCAGAATTACATTTACATCAGAAATGATCCTTTTTAGGTTTATTGAAAATTCAGTGGGGCGACTGAAAACGACATAAAAATGAAAACGGTTTTTTTTTTTTTACTTGCAACTTCTAAACCATTTCCCAAACTGAACCAAACTGATTACGAATAATATTCTGAACTAAATTTTCTTCGAGATAGCGCGATTAAGTTAATTTGAAAATACAAGATGGTGGTCTAAAATGGCGTCCAAAACGAATATTTGGCTTATAACGTCTAACTGGTTTACAATACAGAAAACGGACCTCTTTCAAATATTCTTCACAATTAAATATTTACCAAGTCTTATTAAAACTTACTATAAAGGCAACGCATCTGAATCAAATTCGTGTTTTTTTTTTTAGGGAGCGGGGAGGAAAGTAGGGGCGTGCGAAGTCTACTGTTCATAGAACTAACAGTAATAGGATTTATAAAACACAAAGGAGGCACTAGTCGTGTTAAAATGAGCATAATTACCCGATCCAAGCCAAGCTTTGTCTTCTGGTTGCACAGTAATGCGATAATGAAACTTAATCGGTGGGCGGATTAAAGATATTCCTTTATCAAAAACAAGAAACATGTTTGGTGTCACATCATCTGGCCAAGCCCCTTCGTTTATCAAGTCTTCGTTAGCAATGCCATAAAATATAACTGAAAAATCAATCGTAGCTAATAAAAACAAAGTTCTGATACACTTCCCTAACGAGTTTTTTTCAGATATTTGTAATGGAGGTTTTATATGAACTAAAAATTGATAAAATTCTCGAAATTACCATGCTGCAAGAAAGAGCTTCAAAGCCTACAAGTTCGGTTAGAGTATCTTTGGTGTCAAGGCAACATTACGTTAGCAGTCTTTGATAACTACAAGGTGCCAATCAATGATAGCTCCCCCTCCCCCCACCTCCCCAGAGTAAACTAATCATATGATAGGGTGAAAACCGGATTTTATTGTGGGTTTACACTCAGAAGCTCAATATTCAGTGTTCGTTCCACTGGCATCACGAACAGATTGACGAGTGCAGGGGAGGAAGTCAAATGTGACTCAACAAGCTCCGTGTTTCTTTGTAATGAAGAGCGGTCTTACTTCTCCCGATGTCTGTGGACAGTTTGGATCCACCCTGAAGGACAATGTTGAAAAAAGGATCCTGTCTGAACCTCTCCAACTCGATTCAGTCGTACCAGGATGGAGGAGCACGTCGATGCTGTGCTTCGGGAAATGGAGTCTAACACGCAGTTTTTTTTATTCACTTTTGTCTTACTACCCTGCTCTTTTCAATCTGTTCGTGACGCCAATAGAGTGAATACTGAATATTGAGCTTGTGAGTGTAAACCCACAATAAACTGGGCTACCTATCGGTACTTTCACTTTTTTCTATAATGCTTAGTTTGTAGGGATGGGTCGGTAACCGAAACCGAAACCGATTCACTCGGATTTTGTGTCAGTTTTTCGTACGGTGTTCGAAAAATCAAAAATTGATCTGTTTTCTAATTTTTTAAAAATAATTATCATGTTGTACGTATAAATGACAGTCATTAAAAAAGGAAATAGTAGAGGTGCTACCGTTAGGCCCATGGTCTATGACGCTGTTGACAGTGAAAGCCGGAGGGAGTTAAAAGCTAGTAATACTAATATTATAAGAAAAACTAGAAATAGCTGGTTTGGGTGGAAGGTGACATACCGAAACCGCGGTTTTGTGTGCGTGAAAACCGAAACCGGAACCGAAGTCAACAAAATGAAACCGACCCATCCCTATTAGTTTGCTCTGGGGAGGGGAGAGGGGGGCTATCATTGTATGGCACTCCTTATACTTTATCCGTGAAGTGATTTATTACGATTAGCAAAATAGTGAAAAACAGACTTACAGCCATATTTTTTTTTACATGCAGCTAAATTATAAGAATAGCAGTAGTACGTTTTCTACAAATTTGATGCTAAGGTCGACTCTCTATTTTTGTTTACAGGGCTTAGTAATAGAGGTATAAAAGGTTAAGACAAATACAAAATTTATTATTCCGGTACGTAAGGTTTGGAGAATTATTCAGAATGCAAAGATGGAGCATTAATTTGTTACTCTGGGGCTTCCAGCAGATTGTAAGGGTTGCACTTTTACGGTAGGGTTTAAATACAAAACCAGTCTAATGTGTCTTGGTAATTGGTTTGCAACAGTAACCAGTTAGTGTGCCTTTTTACTGTAATAAGTTGTTCGAGTGATATTTTGGCGTAGTAACAAAAACGAAATCTTGCACACGGTGAAGCTCAGCTGGTATGGTCTCAACGCAAATAATATCAAATAGTGTATAGCGGTCCTATACGCCAGTTTTGTTTAGTTAGAAGACATAGTTGTTGTCATAGTTTGTAATTTATTATGCTGGCTTACAACTTTGTAATTATTTCTCTGCTACGACGTCTGTTTCGGATATAGAATGTGGTGTGGAGAACCTTTGCGTGCTGCTTTCATAGTCATTCCGAATGGCTTCACTGGCTTAGTTATATCTAAGCTTAAATTAAAAATATATCCTCAGAATTAAAGTTTTTTTTTTTTTGTTATTGTACTTCCAAATTTCAACAAATCCAGCACGAAGCCATGGCTCGTATGTGGTGTACATTAATCATAAATAATTACAGCAACAATTTTAAGGAATTTGAAAAACACTCAAAATATAGTAATTTTAACAACAAATTTAACAAATTTGAAAGAGAAAGGAAAATCACTCAATATTTCACAGTAGCCTACAACAATTTCAAACCTAAGAAAAAAAAATTGTAAACATTTCAAATCAGAGATAGATACGAAATGAGATAACGAATATTTTTAGCTGTTAAATTAGAAGAAGCAATTGTGTTAAAAATATTTTGAGATGTTTGAAATGGCAAATACTCCAAATTTTGTCTGGTAGCTTATTGCAAATACTTGGTACATAGTAACCTTTAAGTTTTTCTCCAAATTTGTTTCTGGTCATTATTGGAAGAAAGGAAACATTTTTTGTTTGATAGGCCTATTTCTTATCCTTAACAGTGGCCTGTCGTCTATTTTTCATGTCGAAATATTTTTTTTGCGGAATGATATAATTGTATAGCTGTGTTATGTTTAAAATCTTCATTTTTTGAAAAATGTGTGTAGTATAATGCAAATCTTTTTTGGCAAACAATATTTTAATCATTCTGTTTTGTAGGTTTTACAGTCTGGATATTTCTTTATTTTTTGCTGTCCCATAAATTTCCAATCCATACAAAATATGTAGTTTGATCCATGAATTATAAATTATAATTTTATTTTTATCATTTAATATTTTTTTCAAATAATGCAATTTGGGCATTACTTGCCTAAATTTCTTTATAATTTGATCAATATGAATATCAAAGGCCCATCGATTATCTACAACAACACCAAGATACCTATAATTATTTACTTGTTCCAAAACGCTACAATTTTCCTTGCATGATTGTATAGTACATTCTTCAGCGTGGATAATAATATCGAAATCGTTATTTGACTTACTTTTAAAAATCATGAATTTGTTTTTTTTCTCATTTATGTACAGTTCATTATCCAAGCACCAACAATGTATTTTGTTTAAATTATGTTGCATTTTTTGTTTTAGTAATTCTAAGTTTTCCTCAATAACAATACATAAAATGTCATCAGCAAACATTGTTAAATTCATTTCCTGTTTTTCATCTATATCATTTATGTATATAATGAATAAAATTGGTCCCAAAACTGACCCTTGTGGTACGCCAACTGTTTGTTTCATTTCATTACTGCAAAAATCATTTATTTTAACACAACTTTTTCTCCCGTCCATATAACTTCCCAAAATATTGCAGAATTTATCCTCAAGACCATACAATATGTGTAATTTCTGGTTAAGTCGATCTCTATTTATGGTATCAAATGCTTTTTGTAAATCAATAAAAATAGCACCTGTACATTTCCCATCATGCACAGCATTTGCAACACCTTGGTTTACTTTGTTTAATGCTTCGTTGGTTCCCTTTCCTTTTTGGAACCCAAATTGTTCTCCAATAATAATGTTCCATTTTTCATGAAAAGAATTTAGTTTATTAACAAAAAAATTTACAATCATATTGTTTATCACAGGTAAAATAGCAATAGGCCTGTAATTTTCCATATCCTTTTTAGTTCCAGTTTTGTATATTGGGCTAATAACTTGCACTTTTAAATTTTTAGGCCAAATTTCACAATCAATAATACTATTTGTTAGTTTAGTTAACAATTTAGCAGTATTTTTGTAACTTTTTTTGAAGTAATTTAGACAGAAACCATCATGCCCCACTGCATCAGTTTTTTTCATGCCTTTAATAATTTTTTCAAATTCTTCAACCATTGCATGATCTAGTACTTTATCATGTTTCCTTTCACTTAATTTATTATTATTAATAGTACTGTTTGCTTTCTTTCTTTTATATTTGGCTTTTAACCGTTTGGTTAAGTTTATAAAATTTGCGTTAAATTTTTCTGTTATTAACACTTAATGTTCTCTTTTTTTGAAGTTTCTTTTTACGGTCTCATCAATGTTCCCTTTCTTCTTATTGTTAGTGATTTTATTCACCATATCCCACATGTTTTTATTTTTTTTCTATTTCCCTTTTAAGGTATTGTTGCCTGTTATGCTCAATATCTTTTCTGATTTGATTTTTTAAGCTTACATATTTATTAATTAAATCCTTATCCACTTCTTTTTTGTTGTTACTTTTTTGCCTTATTTTCTTTCACAGGTTATTTTTCTGATTTATTGCTTCAACGAGTTTTGGAGTAATCCAATTTTTTTTAGGAGTTAGTTTTTTCTTTATTTTTTTACAGTTATCAGCCTGATCAATTATAGTCTTAGTCACCGACATCACAGACCACGTCTGACAGAGACCGTACGTTAGCCTCACCCTGTATAAAAGGTTATCTTGTGGCTCATCCACTTAGGAGCTTAGATGAGCTTCCAGCTGCAGCCATGGCACCAGCGATGCACCCAGAGAAACTATGTCCCATCATAGTAAGTCCCTTAGTTTAAGAGATGAATCTTGCAAACATAAAGTGGGTTTTAAATAAATTGGCCGTTCTTCCTGTTTAATCATAAGCTATCTGATCTGCCAAGCCAACTGAGTGTGTGAAATGCATGTGTACCCACAAGTACTTCCATAATATACAACGTAGTTCATTCTAAATCATCACAGAAACTTATTTACAGGTAAAAGTAAGAGTAAAATATGTCATACTTACCTGACGTATTGGATGGAAGAAAATGAAGCCCATCGCTGCAGTGTTGTACAAAACTCTGAGTGTACAGATTAGTAGGAGTATAAATGATAGTGACATTCATGCCCATAGCAGCAAGTATTAAATATTTGGGATCTATTGAAGGGAAGTAATGATCTACATTAACAGCATCCTTGGCAAAAGCTTCCGGGTCCAGCATCATCAGAAAATTGTCTTCATATTTCTTCAACCAGGAGAATAACAATGCCATTCCAACAGGCAGACAAATCTCAACGATGGTCAAGATGTAATGATAAGTCCTTATCTGCAGATGTTTGTGCAGGGTCAAAATACATTTTCTCCAGCAACTAACCATCGCCTGATATGCTGTTAAAACCAAACTGTAAAAAGGACAAAAAAAAGATAACTGTTTATGAAAGCTACTGTAAGCACAACTCAAATTTATTCTAGCCAACACCTTAATAATGAATTAAGTATGCTAGTAAAAGAGGAGTTCAAACACAATTTACATCCAACTATTGTGTATAAACTCCTGAATTTTCCATTCGGCATTATCCGGAGCTGTAATGCCCAAAGCTATCGGTATTAGTTTTGGGTGCCTGCTAAGAGGTATAGGGAAACCATTAACAAAATGGTTACCTTCCATTTAATCTCTTGCCACAATCTCTGTAATGCATGGTGCGATCGCAACCCACATCTCGGCACTGTGACTTAGAGGTTGGCACTAATGACCTATCTGTCAACGTGCCATTAAGCCTCAATTCCGCCTCCCCTTTCCACAAGGCCAATTGGTACAGGAAACTGAAGATCTCACTTCCTAGTGTAAGGCCCGTTCATTCAACACTGCCAGAACCTTACTTTAACAAAGCAGCAATCTTAGGCATTGACTACCAGCTCGCACGAGAATATATATAACTAAGATCGTAGTTTTTGTTCGTTTTTTTTGTGTATGTCCGCAGTGGAATCTTTATTCATTGAATCCTGCAGTGGAATTTCGATAATCTTAATTCTTTTGTTTATTTGTGTGTTTTTCAAACTGAATTGTCTGCATTAAGTAATGATTCGAACTGTCGTTTCAACAAAGATGCACAGTACTGATGACGTCATTTTTTTTTCCAGTCACAACATCTTCATGCAAACGGGATATAGGCCCTGGATCTCACTAAATTTTGAAAGCTTGGACGACTGCTAACGGGAAATCACAGCATTTTCCAGCAAACGGGAAATCACAACAATGCTCTATAAAACCAGCCATAAAAGGGGGGCTGCCCCATTTAGCTAAGTCAGTTCCCAAGATCCGTAGTTCTACCAAAATTGGTATTGGTGTAATGAAACCAAACTCATTTCATGCGTCAAAGCCGAACCAACACAGCCCCTTCAACAAAATTGTTTCAACAAAGCCGTTTCCCAGAAGCAGTTTGCTTGGACGAATTACAGCACGAGTGATATGTGTTTACACGCATTTATTAGACAAAAACCTGTAGGGCCTACCGTGTAATTTGAAAGTATTTCTGGCCCTTCGTTTGACAAGTGGCCACTCAAAGCGAGCAACAGGGTAGAATTGTAAATAATAACGTCTACATGACGACTTGAAAATGTTTTGAAGGAATGTACGTGTCACTTCCATTGGTCTTGTAAATCCCCGTTCACAGCATTTGGCCGCAATTCGTCTGTACTCATGTAAACATTTGCAAGTGCACTGAGAGGTTGGTACATGCCAAGGAAACATGGTGGACATGCTCACAGCCTCCCTCGTAATTTGCCTTGCTTCCACCCATATTTTAGGTAATTAAATTCATAAAAATAATTATAAAGACGCACTAAGGTTTGTTTAGGCCACAGAGGTTTTAACATGACCCAACTTCCTACACGTATGTTTAAAGTAGTGGGATGCGTTCATATTACCCCAATGGGAGAGAGGAAAATGAGGTTCTGCGTGATTCGCTTTCAATTGAAGGGCCTACTCCCGTAACAGCGTAAACAAGCACCAGAATGGTGTTTTTCACGGTGCATTGCTAATCTGTGCTTTTTAGTTAGTGGCCATGTCTACGTAAGGAATAACGGAGACTGGCCATACGGATACTTTTGGCAATACTGGTGTCTTTGCATTCCATTCATTTTAGGTATTCACACAGGAATTAGCCAGTATCGGATCACAGGCCCACTTACATGATTGTTGGATGTTTATGTTGCCAAGCTATTTGAGCAGCCTAGTCCCCATCAATACAAGCCCTCTCTTGGCCTGCAGTCGAGAGGTTTGGAGATTTGGAGATTCCCCTGTAATCCGAGGGCTGAACATAAGCTGCTGCTACTCCAAACCATTCAACCTCTCCATCCATCCATCACCTGTTAAGCAGTACCAGGTACTATGTATGCTGTATATTAGGAATAAAATTGTGTTTTGAAGATGATAGTTACTCAACCGAGCGAGAGATGCTTTAATACATTGTTTAGTTGCAACATGCACAGTGCCACAAAGAAATCAGTGCTCCATAGAGCAGTGTTTTGGTACCAATGCTCTGTCATGAAATTTCAACCAAATCAGAACAAAATTGCAACCGTTATCGTGTTTTAAATTGACAAACACACTCACACTTAACAAAAGCCAAATTCAGGCGAGTATTAAAGGTCCATGTTCACCTTTTCGACAGCGTTACTCATATTTTAAACACAGCATCCACGTTCCAGATGCTCCGTCATCCAATAGGCTGATGTGGGTCACGTGATCTCGTTTCAGTTATGAAAATCGCCGCGCTGCTTCGAATAGTGTTCTATTTTTCATTTACCGCTACTTTCTTTATATTGCTCGAAGATTCTACGGTGCTGCAGCTAGGAATTGAAAATCTGAAGAGGCACCTTTAAGATGTCAGTTGAATTGGCCAACAGTTTTGGCTGTACCAATTCCAGTGACGTTAACAGTGAGTGAGTGTGACAGTGGCACCCAAAGGTGGGGTGGGGTGCATTCGAAAATTAACACGGTTGGATCGAGCAAAGGCAACTCTCGTTGTTTACACACGTCACGAATTGGCAGCGTTTTTAACCCAAAATCGACACCAGAACGATTCGTTGTCGTTTCGAATCTCATTCACGTGACAGCAATAAATTACAAGATAGTATTATTTAAAAAAAAAAAAAAGCAGGAGTTGATAAATTTACGTACTTCCTGTTACGATACTTTGAATCTTTAATCACCATTTTCTGAAGCTTAATTGCAGAATTACGACACCGAACGCAACATAAACTCGCCCACCTAACACAGTGAATGAATGTAAATAAATTCAACGCTCTCCATTGTTTGTATCTCGTTTCTGATTGGTCGATAGTCGATTCGTTAATGCCCTCCTCCAATTACCCTCAGGAAGCAAGTTCGGCGAGCATGGGGGTTTGTTCGGTTGTGTGGTTTACTGCCTGAAGCGTAATTTGAATGCTCTATGTACAGTCAACAGTCTAAAATTAAGCTACATCAGAGGTTTATGACGCAACACCTCGAACGAACTATGCGATTAGTACATGCAACAGGGAATTTCTTTGCAACCTGAGTTACATGGGTCAGTTTTCAAAGGCACCCATGAGTAGGTATGAAGTAAGCTTTGTTGTCTCACTTTCAATGAAATATCATATTGAAAGTTAAAAAAGTTATAGAAATGCAATAATGGTTCAAAAGGTTCCTGCAAGACCAAACATGTTTTCTATACTTCTCGAAAGTTTCGAAATGTATTAGAATGTAATACACGATGGTGACGTCACATCAACACAGTGCCATTCTAACTGTGGCAGTAATACTACAATAATCGAAAACCCAACAAATTACCGCGATATTATTTTTCCTTCAAGCTTTTTACAATTTCAACACCTATATCAAACGAAATTCATAACTTACACACCAACGCAATACCTATCAGTACTTTCTAAGAGACCGAACAGAGCGAACCAAACGCACCACTGTTGGTGACAATTTGGCTCATTCCCTACTAATAGACGTGTGCGGCTTACATGACGTCAACCATCGTTAGCAATGAATCTGTTTCCGGCAAAACGATTACTTCACGCATGCTCAAACCCCGACAACAGGGAACCACGTCCCCGAGATGGTTTGCAAATTGGCATTGTTCTCGCCTGGTACCATCATGAGTCCATGAAAAGTTCCGTAGGAACGATGAGTAACAAACTTCTATTAGGGTGGTGTCCTAGCGTTTGACCGATGACAGAGACTCGCCTCGACCACCATTGGAACTAAACAATGAAAACCTTCAATTTCAAAAACTAGATGGCGCCAGTAATTTGTGCCTTTTAAAACTTCAGTATCATTTACAGCTTGTTTGTGGGCTCTCAATGTTATTCATAAATTCTTATTTAAAGTATTCTTTGGAATTCTCAGACGAATAAAATTTATTAAGCTATATTCTAAACTATTTTCGGAATTATTTTTAACCAATCACGAAGCAGTTTGGTTAAAACGAACGCCATGACATGTGTTATGTAATGTGCCACTCGTGCTTCAACTAAAAAAGTGAAATCTTCCAAGTCAACTGCCAGAAAGCGACAGACGAGGAAGTTCAACTTTATAAACAACAAGAAAGTAGTTTGATAATATGGCAAAGAATGTTTGCTCACTTAGTGCAATTATTTTGTTGGTGGTCCGTGTTCATACTGGAGATAATCCCCTAAACAGTAAAAAGTGTGGTAAGGCATATCTACGATTATCTGTTGCACATTTTAAGTCGAAAGACAGGAAGTTGATTATTTCTAAAGTGTGACACGTCGTATTATGATTTGTGAGATTTTCTGCTGCATTTTCTACATTCTACGACAAAAGAGTGAAAAAGTGTTTAAATGTGGAAACCGTAGTAAAGCCTTTTAACTGAAGCTCATGTTTAGTTGCGTTTGGGGGCCAGAAGTGTCTTAATGTTTTTGTGACGAGAAGCCTATTAAAAACATAGTATGGGGTACTGCAATTTCTGGTGAATGAGGCTTGTTGCAACGTAAATGAATTTTTTCTACCGATCGTTCCTTAAATCAAGTTTGTAGTACGCAATTGCTTTATTTAACGTGAATATCAGACGATGTATACTCGTATACAAAACGGTGTGAAAACCTGGAAATGCAACCATAGTGGTGCCGCTTTTCATACATAATTAAAAGAAATAGACAACTTTTAAATGCCAGATATTTTTATTAGTATCCGTTTTCGAAGTAAGAAATATTACAATGCATAATCAACGTTTTTTAATGAGACACTTAAGTGAAAATTAAAAAAAGCTACAATTTCGTTGTAAAAGTGTGTAGCAATGTAGTCGAATGGATAATGGTGTAAACCCCTTGAAGTTTGAATTGTATGCTGCAGCATTTTTATTGAGAAGCCCTTTATTATCTACGGTCGAATTCTACTCTAGCTGATTTTGTAAGGTGTGGGCTACTTCAAATACTAAGCTTCAGCAGGTGCCCTTTTCGGCAAAACAATGAATGACATTAAAAAAATTTATAAATTTATAAAAAAAAATCCTGTAACTTTAAATTCTTATTCGTCGCTTATACATGACACTGTGCAAGAGTGCATTTTTTAGGGTACTGCTACTCCGAAGCAGAAGGGGGAGGGGGGGGAAGGCTCCCACTTCAAAATCCTTTACACATTCATATATCTTTCAATTTTGGCGTCACTGGTTATTAGTGCTAAAAATTGTTTAAAATATGAGTAATCGAAACTTGTCAGCCTAAAAAGTGTTCGGTAATGAGAAAGCGCCTCCGTTACTCTGTTCAGTGGCACAGGCAAGAAACATTGTGGAGGGGGACGAATAAAGCCAGCTCGCGGTTTGGGGGAACGCTTCCCTAGAGCATTCCGAGGAATTGAAGCAATTTATGGTACATCACTGCCGAATCCTGCTTCTTTATAGTACTTATTTATTTTACGTATTCTGGCAAATTTCTGTAGCGTTATGACACAAAGGCGGAAGAAGTATCGTTTATGTTACACGAATCCTATAAAATACTTAGTGCGTGACAGTGTATCTGCTTATAAATGAAGCTTGTTACAGTGTAGATGGATTCGTTCTGGCAATCAATCCTTAGAATTAAAATTGTAGTACCAATTTCGTGTTTAACGAATGTGAGACAATACGTATTCCAGTACACAATAGTGGGAAAACCTTAAAATGAAAATTTTCTGATGCCACATTCTAACATATTTCAAAGAAGTATCCTTTAAACGTTATTTTTTTTATAAACAACCAATTGTGAAACACATAATAATGATGTTGCATGGCATACGTTACTTTGATGAGACACTTAAGAGCTTGTTAACAAAGCTACACTTTCGTTGAATTTTTTGAAGTATCGTAAATTGAATGCGTAATGGTGTGAAGCCCTGGAAGTGTTAATTGTGTGATGCTGCAATTTTACTTCTACAGTAACTAATATCATTGGGTTATTTTGCCTGTCGAGCAATGATGTAAATAACGAGGGGGGGGGGGTCAAGCGGGCAGGTCAAGCGCCCCTCCCCCTCAAAAAAGAAGCCAAGGCGTAATTTTTTTTTCGATATTGACCTTTAAACGTTTTATTTTGTTTGATAGCCATAATATACAGTATGCAAATGACGAAAATAGTCATTCAATCAAAATGAAGCGGTTGTGCGTTTCCTAGCAAGGGAGCGTAAAGGGGCCGTTAAATTTGCTCCTCCCCCAGAAAAAAAAATTATTTACGCCATTTCTCTCGAGGTCAGGTGCAGCAGGATATTGAGGCCCTACTGTGTAGCCGACAGAAATCAGGGAATTCGCCGAATGCGATACGCGGGTGTCCTGGCCCCTCCCCCCCCCCAAAAAAAAAAGAAAGTAAATTTATTTTGTTTAAAGTCTTGGACAAAAGAACGGTCCTGGGGATAACAAAACGGCCAAGGGGCAAAGTACAAAGTAGCAAGCAACCACCCCCCCTCCCATATATTTATTTTTTTTTTTGGGGGGGGGGAAGGGGGTTGCTTCCTACTTTCGTACTTTGCCCCTAGGCCGTTTTACCCCCAAGAGGGCAGTTTTTTGTGCCTCCCCACTCTCTGACTCTCCGATGGGGAAGCAAGGGCAGGAAACCAAGGGGATCTGGGGCCGTAGCCTCGACTTGATCGCTTTCGACACAAAAAGTAAGATACAACGTCGAATACTGTTTGAAAAGACCTCATATTGTGAGTCCCGAACACCTTGCGAGGTTGCCCTGTCGCATTCGGCCAACTAAACGTAAGCGGCCATTTTTAAGAGCTTTGGGGATCGAGGTTACGGTACTTCCGGTACAACGGTACTTTGGCTACAGCACTTCGTTGCAAGTGAATACGGTACTGCTTGCCTCTACTTATAAAATTAAATATTTCGTTGATATGTATGTAACGCATGCAATGATAAACTATCAAATTATTACAGTTCTTCGCTGCATAAATAGATATCCACGACATTTATTTGTGTAGAATTACTTGAGCTGATATTCGCTTCCATTGTCATTCACGTCTATTTTTTGAATACACTGCGATTAGTCATGCGCAGAGTCGTCAAGAGCTTCTGAAGGAGAGACGGGAATAATGAACAAAGGACCATTGGTATCATAAATCCCAGTTTTCAAAGGATCTTTTTTCCGAAATTAATAGCTTTAATCAACGTTTTCTAACCATTAGATGATTAATTTTTCATAACCACGGTTCACCACGGTTCATATCCTGTTGACCGTTTCGTTGGTTGGGCAGAAAAAAAGGGCATCTAGGGATCAAAAAAGGGCATCATTCGGTTAAAGTGGGCCAGGTGCCCCTATGTAGCTACGCCCTTTCAGTGAAGGGGCAAAGGGGACCAATAAATGGGTCTCACCTGGTAGAGGGTTTCAGCTCGTTGAGGAGAAAAATTATTGCCAGCAAGCTTTAGGTTGTCGAATTTGAAAAGTGGCTATTGAGACTTATGGAATAGTAGCGAAATTTCATCTATCAAAACATTAAAAAAATATGCATTAATAATAGCAATTCCAGCTACAGTGATAAAAACATATCTTTCCCGGAAGCGAGGATGCGTTCAGTTTCTGCTGAGGTAGCAGGACGGAGTGGGTTGGGGGCCGAGAACCCCCAACTCAGAATTTGTTTATGGAATGGGGGGGGGGGGG
>JAHWFP010035209.1:13212-25241 GCA_023313725.1 Lithobius niger | reverse complement strand
CAGTGCACTTCCGCCACTTTTGAAAATGTTGCGGCGAACTGTATTACACACTGCAACAGCGCTCTCTATTGTGTAATCTAAAAGTAGTATACATATAACAATTGCCGGTTAAAAATGTGTTAACCTTTAGACCTTAGATTTTAGACGTAATCGTCAGTTTTTTATCTAATTTTTACCTGCCGCTTTAATTTCGTAAGTAACATCTAACGGAAAACTGGGTTCGAGCGTAGGCTTATTCATTTATGCAACACTGTCCTGATACTTGACGTTGCCATGGTAACGTGGTTTACGTCGAAATTTTCAGCTTTTAGACCTATTTTTTTTAACCTGCCGGTTTAATTTCGTAATTGGCAATTAACGGAGAATTTGGTTCGAGAGTCAGCCTATTCATCCATTCAACACGGTGTCGAGACTATTTTAAATTATGCTAATGTATATCGTTAACGAAATCCTTTTGTTGTTACGGTTGAGTGTTGTCCTGTAGTGTTTAAGTACGACTATCAAACTTTATTATCTCAGTCAATTACGTTGAGAAAGCCTTAGATACAACCCTTAGCCCTTGCATCAGAGGTAGCCTACGTCACGGATTGGGCTGATGACTGGCAGCTCCCACTTTTCTTTACTAAGTGTCAAACAATGCACTTTGGCAGAACAATCATTGACTTTATTTACAACATAAACAATCTTCCTCTCCCAGTTATAACTGAGGTTAGGGACCTCGGAGTTTGGTTCAGCAATGATTTAAAATTCAGTCTACACTGCCGAAAAATTACAACTGGGGCATATAGCCGCTTATCTGTAGTGAACCGATGTTTTTCTTGCAGTAGCCGCGAAGTCAAGATTTGGGCCTACAAGGTTTTTGTTAGACCGATCTTAGAGTATGCCAGCCAAGTTTGGTCACCAGCTCTGTTGGCCGACATTGAGCGTATTGAGGCAGTCCAACGGAAGTTCACGAAATCGTTGCCTGGTGTGCACAACCTTATACTTACAGTGAGCGGATTCTACAGCTAAATCTTGAATCACATGAATTGCGACGACTTAAATCTGATCTAATTTTGGCTTTTAAAATTTTGCGTGGATTGGTTCGAGTCAATTTGCCTTTCTTCTATCTGAACATAGAGGGGCGAACTTGAGGTCAATCTTTCAAATTACAAATTCCCAAATTCCGTCTGGAGTGCCGACGACAGTTCTTTCCGGTGAGAGGTATTGGGGCCCGGAATTCGCTCCCCGAAGCAGCCGTCTCCTCGAAGAGAGTGACTGCCTTCCGTCGTCACCTTAGCAAATTAAATTTAACCAAATTTTTACGATGTTTTTAACACTCGGTTAATTATTAACAACGGGCCCCAGTGGTTTCGCATTCAGCCACATCTTTGCGTCACTTTCTCTAGTTGGGTTGGCAGTTAGTCATCACACCGATCCTTGCTTTCCCGTTGCTCCTGCAACAAATTGTTTATTTATTTATCTATTTATTCATACAAGGAAGCAGCGGTATTTTAATTTGCCGTGTTTTTAAACCGATTTTTGGTCGGATCTAATGGTGAAAACAGTTTGTGTCTATCTGGCACCGTTCTGGGGTTGAGAAAGGCGACCGACAGACAATAAAGTGTTAGCAATAGTCTTCTCAGCCGTTTCGACAGAACAGAAGACTAAAAGCGACCTTCTCTCGTCCTTTTTACGCTTCTCACCGTACCCAACCCGTAGCTTCCAGATATATACGGCTCGGGGGAGGGGTCCGTGCCTGAAAACAATAATTGATTCATCAAATGAGCTGCTATGAGACGACGGTACTATTTTTACAATGGTTACTTTCCCTGACTGCTAAATACCTGATAATTTATTTAGTAGAGTTGATCAATGTTCGTTTCTTTCGCATTTTAATTTTTTTACCTTTTATTTATATAATTACGTTTACAAAAATTCGTGCGTACAAAGCCACAAATGGACGTCCCTACGAAGCGTTGACTTGTCAAATTTCTTATAACTGCAGTACAGGAAAGCCAACCGAAGACCCGAATTTAGTGAACAATAATATTGACGGGATATTGAGTTGTTGACATATCAACATACTGAAAAAACATTAGTCTTCTGTTTAGCCGAAACGGCTGAGAAGACTATATTAACGGTTTTGTCCGTCCGTCCGTCGCCTTTTTTAACTCCGGAGCGAACCCAGAAAAATTCGAACGATCTTCAACATTTTATTCAACGTCCAAAAATGAGTTAAAAGGAATAAAAACCCGACATTGGCCCACAAGTGACCGGAAGTGGCCGAGTGAGACCATCATGGAACGGTACCAGAGAGACAAACGGTTTTCACCACTAGACGGTAGCACGAAACGGAAGTGGTCTGAAAGTGGCGGAAATAGCAGAAGTGTGCAGAAGACCGGTTGCGACCAGGTATTCCGTGCAACCGTTTTTTGACATATTGATAACATAATGACAGTCCCCTATTGACTGGTTGAAAACAAAATAACGGAAAAAATGCATTTCAAGCCAAGATTTCTAAATGGTTTAGAATTTTCACCATCTTGGAAACTGAGGAAGGGGGCTTTCCCACCCTCACTACTAATAATAAATAAAGATGCAAACCTATTTAAGTTGCTTTTTGGACTTAAATGTCAGATTGCCTGAGCGGAAATTGAACCAACGACCTTTGAAACCAAAGGCCGGAGTCTTACTGTTCGGCCATACTGGCGTGGCCGTGTTAGTATGGCTGGGTGGTAGAACTACGACTTTCAGTTTCAAAGGTCGTGGGTTCAATTCGCGCTCAGGCAGTCTGACATTTAAGTCCAAAAGGCAACATAAATTGATTTGCATCTGTATTTATTAATCACTTTTCCAGCCCATTTGAGTTTCCGTCCTGTTATCATTACTAATACCTGGAATTGGTTCTGGAACGATATAGTGTTTCAACCTGCACTAGCTGATTTGTGACCAGCTTCCGCTCCCCTCTCCCTTAAAATTTCATACTGGTTGCACTACTGTCGGCATCGAACTCAAACACGCACATCACCCCTTGCACAACGAAACCCACTATTTCAATAGAATTCATCTGGAAATTTTATCATCATACTCCACAATAACTAGCCTCCAATCATGGATTAAGTTTTTTACTACACTAATGAACAAGACCGTCAGAACGGAAAAATCAGGCTAAAAGACGAATGGTTTGATTATTTTGGAAAACATGTAAAATGCTGTTGGCAATAGCCCCTTTCACAACCTCCGGCCACGTTTAAGTTTTCTTTTTTTTTTAAGTCGTGCTCGGTCGGTTTTGGAATGCTACACGGCGTCCAGTAATTTTGGGGAAAAACGGTCTTACACAAAAATTTTGAGTTTGTCTTTAATCTGTATAGCAATAAGAAATAGTTATTGGCTAGAAGCGAGCTGTTATCGGTTTTTAACCAACGGCTGCATTCATTGACCCGGCTCGAGTATGCAAAGGTCGAGGGCGTAAGCCCGAGACTTTTGGATACGAGAGCCGGGAGAATGATCGCAGCCTTGGGTTTAAAATCAATAATCACGAGATTCTAGTCAATAACTGTTTTGCGACGTCTAGGGACGTCTAGCTAACTCTTTTTTTTTTATTAAAACGTGTTTGTGTTTTGTGAAAATATCTGGATATGAATGAAGGTAATTCCATTTTAGTTTATGGAGGGTGGAGTGGATGGCAGACCGACGAGTTCATTGCATCCGTTTGTGGGGGGAGTGGGTGGGAAGGAGACGCAGCGTCGTTTCGCCGTATTTCACGGTAGCCAGCTCGCTTGTGTTTTCGAAGCTTTCGGAGTGATAGAACTTCGATAAGAGGCCGCAGGGATAGATGACAATCTGGGAAGGTATGTAATTCATTTTGAGCGTTTGTAGTTTGAGAATTGTTTAAAAAATACGATAATAGGGTATCGGTATGAATGAAGGTCATTGCATTTTAGTTTGTGGAGGGAGGGGGGGGGGAGTTAACGCAGAGTGAATAGCTTATAGGCCAGACATATAAGAGTTTGCAGGGATGGGATTTCATTCCTTTTAAATAATTCGTTTTGTACGTTTTTATTGCGTTACGATTTTTTTTGCAAGCTGTATTTGGTTGTTGGTGTGTGCGTTCCTGGTCGCGTGATCCGGAAGTGTCAAAAGTGTGGGTTATCGGCAAAAGTTTGGGGTAACTTGATAACACACTTTTTGCGATGACGCACACTTCCGGTGATGGTTAACGGGATTTAACTTACGGAAATTTAGCATGGCGTTGAGTTAGCGTGACGTCACAGCCGTGGTATAAGGAATAATAAAAACACTAGCGGAGTCGCTCGCTTCGCTCGCTCATTCCGTGTCGTCTCACTCCCCTTTCCTCCCCCCCCCCTCATTAAGTTGCCGTTCGGTCGGTAGATGGCATCGTATGTTCGCGCTGCTGGACGTTGCGTTCTGGGCGCAGCTACTATCTCAGCGGCCTTGGCTGCTACTCTTATAATTTGCCGTTCCGTCGGTAGATGGCATCGTATGTCCTGCTGGCTGCGCTGCAGATGCAAATGACTGCTTCGTATGTCCTGCTTGCTGCTGTTGCTGGCTGCCTTGCGAATTTTGTGTAATTATTTATATAGATTAGCTGTTGAGTGACCGCAGTGAAAATGTATTTTTTATGCCAGTTTATTAACTGCATGAGCTGGGAACCGATCACTAACCAATCGACTGGGAAAATTATATGGACAAGAAACATGCATCTCTCGTATATCAAGCACTGAATCAAAAGCCTACCGAAACTCTAATCGAAATGTTTACCAGTTTTCTAAACGTTGTTGCTGTTAAAATGGCATGCGCTGATGCAACATTTTTATAAATTTATCTCGCTTTACTGCAGTGCGGATCCAAAGCTTATTTTTCCTCCATTAAGCGTGCTGTCTGTAAAACTGGGGCAACAAGATAAGACTGTTATCGCCTGAAAATTTAGGTGCTCATCGCAAAATATAACGTGAGCTGCAGAAGCAATCTCATTTATCATCATGTAGTAAGCGATTTATTTCGACCATAGTTTTAGGGCACGTTAGCGCAACGATTCGTAGTTGCATTCTCGAAACTAGAATTTAATCGTGATGCAGGGTTCGTACGCCAGAGACGAAGCCATTTATAAGGCTTTTTCAAGCCTTTCAAGGCCAACTCTAAGTCAATTTCAAGGCCGTTTTGCCAACCAGATTGTTAAAAATTACCTTAAAATAAATTTAATCTTTTTGCTAGCCTATACTCTATAATTGAATAAATATCCATTTAAAAGTTATTTATTTTGCCCCCATCGCGGGACAAGTTGCCTTTCCATCCTGCACTTATACGTGAATACGAACGAAGGCACGTCGTCTCGTTAACATAAGCATTAGGCTGACGAACTATTTTTTTTTTATTTACAAATTTAAGCATACATTGAGTGTATTTCATCAAACGTAGTATGCTAACAAAATTCAAGGCCATTTCAAGGCTCTTACAAAAAAATGCAAATTTTCAAGGCTTTTCAACCCTTGAACTTTTGGTTTTGAAATTTAAGGCTTTTCAAGGAATTCAAAGCTGTGTACGAACCCTGGTGATGGCACATGAGTCGTTGCCGTGGTACAACGCTACCTGGATTAGCTAAATCGGACATCATTTGAGTGTATCTTTGCAGTCTTGTAATCCGTGACAATAAAATAAAGAACTGCTCCTGACGAAACGATTTTCTCAGCCGCTTCTGAATTCACATATTGACTGTTTTCGTTGTGAGCCGGTAAAGCTAAAACCGCCGCCATGTTTAAATTTCAGAGTCGTTGTGTAAATGAGCCCTTATTCTGTCGGCGTGCGTTTGAAATTAGCCAGCGAAAATCGTAACACGTTCGTTCGTACTGCGGAATCCTCTTAAAGCCCTCTCCAGACAGAAGACAATTTTGTGCGAAGCGATGCGTTACTGCGTGCCTACAAGATTAAAATCGCTGCAATAGTATGGTTGGTGTTGCGTTTAAGGACCAGTTTTGACGTTTTTTGGTACACCAGTACCAACCTCAGTCACAGTGCAATGGCCTGGGTTGCCACAGCCCCACACATTGCAGAGATATTAACCAAACTGCAAACCTAGATCGTAAGGTATATCGGTGTCTCCTGGTTATGGATATGGTAACGAAAAGCAGTACCGGCGATGACGAGAAATCCTTTTAGTTTTAAGTCGTCTTAGTTGTCACTGCTACTGGTAACAAATACACTCTCATAAATTAATTTGACAACATCGTATATACCCCCACAAATATTGTCTGCGCTACTAAAGCCACTACTCCGAAGAGAAATGAATGTTAAGTTTCTAAGAAACTAGCAAACAAATAACTAAGGAACATACGTTCAAAATAGTTGCAACAATTTCTTATTTTTTATTTCTTAAACCTGATAGAAACATACATAATTCAGATACACGAAATCCGAGATAATTGAAATACTCGTTATTTGCGATATACGATAAAGTACACAAGATTTAACATAAATGTGATAGGCGAGATATGGGATGAATGAAGTACGTGGTGTAATAAGGCCGCTAATAATAATGAAGTACGTGAAGTAATAAGGCCGCTAAAAATTAATTAACTGGTTCTCGGGAGTAATGCTGAAAAAAACTGACGCGAGCGGGCGGTGTTTTTATTTTACGTTTTAGTTGTTCGTGATTTTTCAGATACGGGCTGTGGCTTTATTTTTTTTTTTTTTACCAAACAAAGCGCCAAGTATCTTCCATTTTGTTGTGGAGTACAATATCTATGTTTTAATGCCATAATCAGCGTGCAACAGTTGCATATTTTGTAAGTCATTCTTTAGATCTAAGTTTTTAGTTGTGGCAAGCCTCTGAACGACTCTTAAATTCGTTTCGAGGCGATCATGTCTATGGTGCAGAGATCTGATGTGGTCATCGGATCCAGGACATCTTTGGTGAAAGTGCTGACGCCTGATCGGAATTTTTTTTTAGCAATGTCATAAAAAACGTTCATGCGTTAAGAAAAAAAAAAACCATGCGTGCGCCCCCGAGAACCACTTAATTAATTTTTAGCGGCCTAAATGAGTAACCCGAACTATGGGGCACAAGAGATGAAAGATCAATAATGTAGGCATTACACAAGATATTACATGAGATGCACGAGATACAAGATACTTGCGACAAATGAAATACATGAGCTAGGTAAAAGAGAAACATAACGTATGAGATAAACATTTACACCAGATGTGAGAAAATGAGAAATACTGGACTTGAGGTAAATGAGACCGACAAGATTCGTGATAAATGATACAGAGAAACGAAATAACTAAGAATGAAGAGACAAGAAGAAAATGACATGCACGAGATGCGAGATAAGCGAACTATACAATATACGAGATAAAATAATATTTCTGAAAAGACCGGACCTAGCTCGCTCTCCCTCCACCCGACTATGAATTTAATTTTCGGTCTTTATTCATTCCGTAATGACAAACTTTAGACAAACTTTTACTCTATTTTTTTTAAGTGGGACATAACGGTAACTCGATTCGATATTTAGCAAAAACTTTAATGCTAAATTTGAATAGGACATTTATGTGAAGAACATTTAATTCGGAAGATTATTCGTAGCCAGTTTGTGTATTAATTGAAGAATGTTTAGAAGAAACAAGAGGGAAAAACAACGTTTTTTGGACGACATTTGTTTTGACCTGCCACCTTGGATTTTCCCATAACTTGAATAGGACGTTTATTGGTATACAGGTAATTGTCAGTATTACATGGTAATCGGTTTTTGGTCAATCGGATATGCCGTTTGGAGTTAGAAGTCAAAAACTGTTTTGGGGATGCCATTTTGGACGGCCATCTTGGATTTTCATTATAGTTATAATAGCTTACTTGAAGAAAATTTATTTTGTATATTCGTAACTGGTTTTATGCACAATCTAATAAGTTAAAAGTAACAAGACAAAACCTTTTTTTTTTACGCCAATTTGAAGCGCCATCTTGGATTTTCATAAACTTTGAACAGGGCCTTTTAAAGTTAATTCTGAATATACCCGTAACCAGTTTGTGTTCAGCGGGATCAATGGCAGTAACAAGGTAAAAACAGTATTTTGGACGCCATTTCGGGTGGCCATCTTGGGTTTTCACAAAACAAGAATAGGACCATTTTTTGATAAGAGTTGTTTCTGAATGTTTTCCGCAATCAGTTTGTGTTCAACCTGATAAAAGGCTTAGGAGTTTCAAGGCCAGAATAGTTTTTTGGACCTCCATTTTGAGGGACAATATTGGATTTTCGAATTATTTGAATGCAACCTTCATTGAAGAAAATGTATTTTGGATTATTATTCATAACTGGTTTGTGTTTAAGCTGATGAATGGTTCAGAAGTTACAAGACAAAAATCGTTATACAAAATTGTAATTCGTATTGTATTGTATTGTATTTTCATAGTTGCGTTTGCCAAGCCCTGGATTTGCGCTAAAGATTGCAGCGGTTACACTACCCGTCCAGTATGCAGCTCTGATGGAAAACTTTACCTCAACCAGTGTCTTTTGATACAAGATAGCTGCAAGTAAGTTGCAAGTAAAAACGGATGAAACAAGCAGATTGTGGACCATAAATGTCAACTGATAAAAGAGGGAACTATAAAAGAATCGGCACAACTTAAATGTGGGGCAAACATAAAAAAGTCACTATAAATGAAATAGATCATGACCGGAAGTGATAACCGGAA
Organism: Lithobius niger; assembly: GCA_023313725.1. Lineage (NCBI taxonomy): Eukaryota > Metazoa > Arthropoda > Chilopoda > Lithobiomorpha > Lithobiidae > Lithobius > Lithobius niger. Next base: position 16,546 of record JAHWFP010035209.1, on the reverse strand, counting down.
ATGACGTAAAATTTAAATAGCCGCCCGATGGCAGCTATGTCAGAGCAACAGAATGGTTTTTCTTAGATACTTAAATCAGGTTTAAATTGTGGTTCTTTTTTTTTTTACGGTGCTTGAGTTGTTAGTTAGCGAACCCTTCATAGCACTCGATTTATCAGTTTACGAGTATTGGGCCGATGATCTTGTGGCCCGGGTCCCTGTAAAACACCGAACCACCCAACCAACCAGTTTAGTTAGGTTGATTGTTCACTTTCGTCGCAATGTTTGATCTATCTAATGATCTAACTATCTGCTAATAAATGATAAGCAGACAGTTTGTGGAATTAACCCGTTTGACCCAATTAAATTCGTCATTTAATTCATATTACATCATCTATTTACACACAATAGCTTATATGTGCAGTATACTTCCTAACTTTCAACGGCTACTTTGGTAATTCTAATTAAGATTAATGGATGTAGTTAGGCTTAGATCAAAGGGAGTACAGTATATTTACAAGGCTACTAAAAAGGGTTTATCTTAATTAAGAGCTAAGCTGCGGCTGTTTTCTATGCTGTAGCATTATATTTTTCTTCAATTCACTGCAAGTTATATCTTTAAGTGATTCGGTAGCAGTTCTAATAAACATAAATTGATGTATTTTTGCTTAGATGATAGGTGGAGATGTGCATTTTCCAACACGGGTAATCATAACTATTTATTGTAATTAGGAGCCGAGTTACAGCAGTTTATCTACGTTGTAGTACTTTGCTTTTTGCATCTTTTCACAAGTTACATGTTTAAGCTGCTGCAGTAGCCGTTATATATAAGATAAATGGATGAAATTCCATAGGGTGCACGGGTAGCTGCGAGCACTGGGGCGTCTGCTTCGATAGGCGTCCTGGTCCCAGTGTACATCTCTGGCTTCTTACAGACCTGGGTTCGATCCTGGTGATGGGAAGTGTATATGTACGGGTTTTTCTCCGGTTGTTTCCCGCCCGGTGCACGAGGGTTTCCTCCGGGTACTCCGGTTTCCTCCCTCATGCGGCAAAAAAAAACAACTCTTCTGATGGTGGTATCTTCCCACTTAACCTGCCGCTTGGATTTGGCTGGTGGATGCCTCGCGCGTCGTCTCTTTCTATTTCTATTTCTAATTCGGCTTAGGTGAAAGATGAAGATATATATTTTCCAACAAGAGTAATTAAAACACACCCATTTATTATAATTAGAACTCCCACTGCATCATTGTAAAGATGTAACTTGTGGTGAATTGAAGAAGAAAGCATGGAGTACAGCACAGATAGACAGTTGCATCTTATCCCCTAATTACGATGAACCGTTTTAATTATACCCTTGTTAGAAAATATATCTCCATCTTTCATCTACGCTCTATTTATCATAATTAGAACATCTAGTGCAGTAGTTTAACGATGTTACTTGTGGTAAGTAGTTAACCTGCCGTAGCTTTGCTCCTAATTGCAGTAAATCTTTTTTATTGCTCTTGTTGGAAAATATTCATCTTCGTCCTTCGTCTAAGCCTATTTACATCCATTTGTCTTAATTAGAAGCTGTTTAAAGTCATGAATTATACTACACATAATCGCAATTGTATATAAATAGTAGAAGGATGACACAGTAAGACTGAATTTGGGTCAGACGGGTTAATTCCACAAATTGTCTGCTTATCATTTACTTAGCAGATAGTTAGGTAGTTGTATAATTTGATAGATCAAACATTGGTTAACTTGACGAAAGTGAACTATCCAACTAACCTAACTATACTTCAGGGGCTCGTCACAAAATATGAGTTGTGATTTTTTTTTGTTTTATTGGTTTTTTTTTTCGTCCTGCTGGCCTACATGCATTTTGCGACAAGGCCCTGTGAACTGAGCTGGCTGGTTTTTGGTTGGTTCGTTAATTGGCTAGATGTTATACTGGGTCCCGGGCCACAAGGCCATCGGCCCGAGACTCACAAACTAGCAACTCAAGCACAATTACAAAAAGGAAACCAAAATCTACACATTTATTTCAGAAAAGCCTTTCTGTTGTTCTGATATTAGCTGCCATCTATCGGGCGACCATTTTAAATTTTATGTCATTCCGGTTATTCCGTCCGCTCATGATGTGTGTCATTTATAACTTGTTTAATATATGGACAATTTCGGTTAAAAGTAACAAATCGCTATTTCGCTAACGTCTCAAATTTTAAGATATTAACACTGGCGACCTAGGACCTCTGTGTTAAACTCTCAACTTTGAGAGCTTATAACTCCGTCAAAAGTAAACATCTTTAAACCAAATTTGGAATCGAGCCTTGACTAGTCATAGCCTGTCTGCAGTCCAAATATTGTGAAATTCGGTCCAGCCAAACCAGAGATGCAGAGAGGGGCCAAATAGACAACTTCTTGTTCTGCTTCTTCTTGTTGTTGTTCTGGGGATACTTTCGTCTGTCCTCTCTACAGGTCAAACCATTTGTCCTATAAAGCTGGTTCTTAGCTCATTTTACAGGCATTGCTCCGTAGATGTGCCCTTTTCATGAGGCCGTTTCTAATTGGTCAAGTGGTTCTGAGGTTACGGAGCTCTAAACCACCAGATTGATTGTTTTACATTGTTTTAAACATTGTTATTATGCAACAATACCAATTAGAAAACGCCAGCTGCAAGACAGACTGAAGGATTTGTTTCTATTGTTACCATTGCCGATAGCCAGATTAGTTAAGGGTGAGCCTAGGGTCTCTTGTGTTAAACTATCAGCTTTGGCCGTCAACTGCACTGTTTTACAGTTTAGCTGCAATTCTAAAAGTAACACGAATTAATAAACAAAAACGGAACGTTAAATGTTTAGAGCAAGGATCTAAAAGTCAAAACCTAGAAGGAACACGGACAAGCTTTGACAGTCAGGGTCTAGGTGTAAAATTTTGCCAGTAAGAAGCTGGTAAGCATTAGACCCTTACTACTCGGTGGTCAGCGATAAATACATTTTGACGAAAAACTGGAAATCCTCCTACAATAACCCATGTGATGATCAAGTGATAGTATGGTTATACGTTTCCTGCTTTGTTTTACGTTGAAAATTATTTTTCAATTTAGTAACATGCCAGCATATTCGTAGCAGAGAGCATTATGGTAATCCTCTACCATAAATCTACGAAATATAATAAAAAATTCTAAAGCATCAAAAGACAAAATGCCAAACTTCACAAGAAAATTGTGTTTTTAAAGTTCCATAACAATATTCTAAGAACAAAGAAAACCGGCTACAACCGTTCATACACACGTTCAGTCCGAAGAGACTAGAACTAAGCTAACCACCGGGTAGTAACGGTCTAATGCTTACCAGCCTCTTACTGACAA
>JAHWFP010035209.1:0-13112 GCA_023313725.1 Lithobius niger | reverse complement strand
GCTTACCAGCCTCTTACTGACAAAATTTTACACCTAGACCCTGACTGTCAAAGCTTGTCCGTGTTCCTTGTAGGTTTTGACTTTGACTTTTAGATCCTTACTCTAAACATTTAACGTTCCGTTTTTGTTTATTAATATTCTCATATTTTGCGTGTTGCAATAACGTTATGAGGCCAGAAATGAGAACGTACCCTTTGCCGAGCTGAACACCAGTATGAATATCATTATAGACACCTTAAACGTTTTTGTGCACTAATTCAAATCTGCTCTATATGTATATTTTGAATTTTTGAAAAAAAATCATTTGAATTTTGCCACCATTTTGGCCGCAATTTTGGATATCTCGTGATGTGGAGTTCTGGCCTTTTTTGAGCATTTTCTTTTTTAATTCGGCAGACCTTAAAACCTAGCAGTTCACACCAAACTTCACATACATAATTTTGATTTTGAATTTTTTATTATATAAAAATAAAATGGCCACCATGTTGGTTTTTGGACAGGTTTCAGATGACACCACTTCCTAAAAGTTTGTCATGGGTGTGGACATGAAATACACCGGAGATGGTGACGTCACGCAAAGTTCAGTTTTATTTTGGCTCACCCGTACGTACACACGCTTACATACATTCAACCTGGTAAAAGATTACTTCTTAAGGGTGACCATGTTGGATGTGACCGTACTATTTTCATATCACATGAAAGAGCATTTTAGATATGCCGAATCCATGTCAACATGCAACCGGTCAAAATGACACAACGACAAAATGCCACTCCCTTCCTGCAAAAAATCCCTCCCGTCGAAATTACATGTTTTTTAGACTGTTGTGTTATTATACTACTAGTAAGTATCGTTACAATTTATCAGTTACTAAGGCTTAATATAAAAATTTTTAAAGGCAAATACACCTTTGACGGCACCTTCCATTTGCGCAGGAATGCATTGCATGATATGTTTTCCCGCACCTAACTCACTATAGCGCACGCATACATTAGCGACACATCCACTCAACATTACTAATTTCTCACTTGAGCACAGCAAAACATGGCTGATTTTCATGCAGTCTATAGCGAAAGCGAATAAAAACATTTTATCAGCAATTTTCGGCAAAGCTCTTTATTTCTTACTAGAGGTAGCCCATGCTATGCACGGGGCCGGTCACATTTACCGGGACATTTTCCCGGCACTCTTCCCGACGACTTGCCAGATTGATCGACCACTCATGCCTGGCTCCTGTTTGGCTGCAGGTAGAATGGGACAGCGCATTTGCATTGCGGGCGAGAGGAGGGGAGAAGTGATTGTTCGGCCCGACAACTTGGCAGATTGAACCTTTATTGAGTTGATCGACCACTCATGCCTGCCCCCTGTTTCCATGCAGGTAGAGTGGGAGAGTGCACTTTTAATGCGGGCACGAGGAGGGGAGAAGTGGTTTTCCTATTAGTCTTCCTTTTAGCCGGCCTCCGAGATTATTATATAGATGTATTGATTTACTTGTGTGCCTGCCTTGCTCGTGCTACTACACTCGCTGCGACTGTACATATTACACCAGAAACTGCTACTAATCACGCATTCGTTCAAGTAGGAATGCTTCTTTAATCGGTGGTTAATAATTTGGACGCGCTTCTTTTTAGAAACTGATAAGGTAGCATTTCGAGGGTGACATTTGGACGTGTTACCGGAAGTAAAAGTTTGTTTAATTTAGTATACAGGCGAAGGGTTGCAAAGTTTTGTGTGTGTGTGTTTTTTTTTTTTTTTAAAATAATCCCCTAGATCAGTGGTTTTCAACCTATGGGTCGGGGCCCCAAATGGGGTCGCGGACGTCCTCTTCAGGGGTCGCGATGCAAGCAGGAAAAAAAATTATTTTACTTTAAAAATATCTTTTCAGTGATATTTAGCCAAACATTCGTGAACTAGTGTCCAAAAAACAACTACAAATATCTCATTAATGATAATTATGATACTTCGGAAGTTCTGATAATGTAAATGTAAACGATATTTCTTATCTTATGTGATCATTAATAATTGTAATGATTATTGATTATAATGTATATTGTATAATTCTATAAAATACGAGGGCTACTTTTTTTTTATATGAGCAAATAACAACGTTTAAAATACTTAATATGAAAAAAAAAAAAACGTTGGCTCACAACTCTCCCCCAGACCCCCTAGTTGTGAAACCGACGGTCGAAGGAATTTACTTTCGGGGTGGGGTCGCAGAAAATTTTTTTTTTAGGAGGGGTTGCGGTTTGAAAAGGGTTGGGAACCACTGCCCTAGATGATAATTTGATGACGTCTCATACACAGCTCGCATTAGGTATATTGATGCTTCCCTCGTTTTTCCACAAAATTTAACGTTTTGCAGGCCTTAGTGTACTGTAGTATAGAAATGGGGCAAATTTTATTGCTGAGAAGCACCTCTGTTATAAAATATCAAAATACACTTAGCGGTCCATCCAGAAAAATCAGCATGTGCCACCCTGCTCAATCCTGCCAAAATTCGTTAAGGGGATTATTACCTTTGAGAGGATGCTGCCTGGTGACGTCAAGCAAATTAACCTAATACTATCTTTGCTCAATTTAAGATAAATTGGGCAACAAACATCTCATCAATTCAATCGCCGAGGACGTAACCCATTGTACCGCGACGCTGTAGCGTAAATGTCGTACATACATCCTGAAGCACATTTTAGGTACTTGGCGAAAAATAATAATGTGGTACAAAAGCTTAAATTGTAGTAAAATCGAGAGCAATGACCCACCTGATAAAAATTAACTTGTGCAGGAATGTCAGCTAAGCGGCTTTCAGTGCAAGAGTTGACCCTAGTCCGCTCATCCCCATGTTAATCCCATAGGGTGATTATTCACCGATACCGAGATAGCGGCAGTGCCGCAACTAGCTTTTTCTGAACAAGGGTGCAATGGCAAAATGTTGGGCCCCACCTTCACAAATACACAATTTTGTAGTAAAGTGACTCCTAATCCCGACGAAACTGTAGTGAATTTTGTTCCATTCGGGCCCCTGAATTGAGAATTTTGGGCCCACTTGGTCCTAGGGCGGGTGCCTTGCAACCTTTGCACCACCTTTAATTGCGTCACTGGATCATAGTGGGGAGACTTCCAGCTATGCAATTTGACGAATGACTGCAGTACGATACGAACTGCATACCTTTTATGGTTTGGAGCCTGGGGGCGTAACGGGGGTGGCGTGGGAGGGCGCGTAAGTACGAAAATATTGTTATAACCATTGTTATATTGTCGACATCGTCTCTCATTAAACGGCCAAAGTTCGGACAATGACAACGTGCGTGTCTAGACACACGCTAGTGTGTCGTCATAAATTTAAATAACGTTGACAAAGAAATTGTGTCTACGTCCAATTCAGGTCCAAAAATGTCAAAAAAAAAGCCTAAAACTGGAAGAGGCCACCAAGAATGGCTCGGCCTTGCAAATGAGTGATATGAACTAAATTAAAGCAAATTAAAACAAAACCAAAAACTGATGGAGAGGCGACTAAGTTGAGAATGGTTCGGCTTCTCAAAGGAGTGATATGAAATTAAAATATTAGAAAAATGGCCACTGAAGCTATTGACAGTTGACGTGGCACTTTATTACACATCTGCAGGCTGGTTGAGTTGAGTCTAATACACAATAATAAGCAAAAACGGAACGTTAAATGTTTAGAGTAAGGGTCTAAAAGTCAAAACCTAGAAGGAACACGGACAAGTTTTGACAGTAAGGGCCCAAGTGTAAAATTTTGTCAGTAAGAGGCTGGTAAGCATTAGACCCTTACCCGGTGGTTAGCTTAGTTCTAGCCTATTCGGACAGAACGTATCTATGAACGCAGGTTTCTTTGTATCGTTAAGGAACTTTAAGAACATAATTTTCTTGTGAAGTTTGGCATTTTGTCTTTTGATGCTTTAGATTTTTTTATTATCTTTCGTACATCTGTGGTAGAGGACAACCAATAATGCTGCCTGCTACGAATATGCTGTCATGTGACTAAATCGAAAAAAAAAATTCAACTTACAGCAAAGCAGGAAACTCATACTCCATTAAAACACTGGACTTGATTAATGACTTATTAAGCCAAATTTGTAAATTTAATTATAACCTACTCGAACGGCACGTGTGTATGTAGCAGGTTTTTGTGCCTAAAATATCTTTAAAGAACTTTCTTTAAAGCTCCCTTTATACGAATTTCATAGATTTTAAGGTAAATGGTAATCATCAACAATTGGTAACCAATAATCCTTTCTACTGCGTATGTGCTGACGTGTTACCAAACCGAAAAATACACTTTTTAACATAAAGCAAAGCAGGAAACGAACCCCATACTACCACTGGAACATCACATGAGTCTTAGAGAAGGATTTACAGTTTTTCGTCAAAATGTATTTACTGCTTACCTATTCTTAAGGACGAAAACTAGCCACCGGGTAGTAAGGGTCAATGCTTACCAGCCTCTTACTGACAAAATTTTACACCTGGGCCCTTACTGTCAAAACTTGTCCGTGTTCCTTCTAGGTTTTGACTTTTAGACCCTTACTCTAAACATTTAACGTTCCGTTTTTGTTTATTAATACGTGTAACTTTTAGAATTGCAGCTAAACTATAAAACAGTGGAGTTGACGGTAGGCTACTGCTTGCGACGAGAAGAATGCACTATACACCCAATTTAGAGATGGAGTATAACTTCCTTTTTAATTTTACTTTCACGTTTTTAATTTTTTGTTTAATGGAAATCAGGCAATAATAAGCATAATTTCAAAATGGCTGACTCATTACAAGATGGCGTGGATTACCGATTAATAGTGACGATTCATTATTTTAATTGTTAACAGTTATATCGTCTTCATTCTAAATTTGAAGGAAATCGGAAATCGGAATTAATAAGCATAATTTCAAAATGAACCCCCAATTTCAAAACAATGGTCACTAGTGACGATAGCACATTAACTGTTTCACTTGGTATTTCGTCTCCGTTCTAAATTTTGAAGGAAATCGAACGATAATAAGCAACATTTCAAAATGGCCCTGATTTCAAGGTAGCACCATTACAGTTTAACAGCGATGGTGCATTCATTGTTTCATCTGATATCAACTAATAGCTGGCTACAAGTGAAAAATCTAAAAGAAATCGGAATTTCCAAGTGGCAGTACATTCTTCTGGGGATAGAAGGATTCCATCTATACATAACATTGGAGGTAATTATACACGCTACGGTGTAGGTTCGAATCTGCACTGAATGTGAGGCGCCTTTCCTGCTCGGAACATTTATTTGGGGAAAAAAATAGGAGCGGAGCAACCCTCCCCCATTCCCCCCAAAAAAACCTCCTCTATTTTGTCATCTGTTCCTTATGCGGACAAAAAAGTAGGAGCGGTGCAAGGCCCCGCCCCCCCCCTCCTAAAAAAAGCTCTTTTGCCATCTATTTCTTATTTGGAAAAAAAAAATTGTTGGAGCAGAATAATTTCTTACCCCCCCTCCCCCCCCCAAAAAAAAACCTACTTTGTCACCTGTTTCCTTGTTTGGAACAAAAGCAGGAAGGGACAATTCCCTTTCGCCCCCCACCCCCACCCCAACCCCCACACAAAAAAAGAAAAATGACCTATTTCGTCAAATACTTTCTTGCTTGGAAAAAAAAATTAGGAAGGAACAACCAAAAACACTGCAGCACATGCCCTGTCCCACTGTCGCGCGAAGAGCCAGGACTCCGACGCTCCAGCTCCATGTTTAATATTAACACTGGCGATAGCCAACACTTAATAGCTGGCTCGTCTATGTGCAAAATCTGAAAGAAATCGGAATTTTCAGTGCCAGACGTAGGTTAGAGAGAGTACATTCATCTGGAGATAGGACTCCTATCTACACCGAACAGTGGGACCAATTATACACGCTATGGTATAGGATTCGTATCTACATTGAATGTGAGGCACCATTTCTACACGGAACATTATAAATTGCTCCTGCGCAGAACGCTACCTTTAGTACGAATATGCGTTAACATTTAACAAGTAGGAATGGTGAGTGTACCGAACAGTATTCAGGAATCCAACAGGAATGTTATCTACGCCGACTTAAGGAACGTTCACAAATACGTAATTTTTTTTTTAGCAATTTAGACCTCCGCCCCCCCCCTTGTAACACCAGTGTATCACTTAGCTTGACCCCTCTCACCTGAAAATACGTGACGTTTTCTAACACTCTTCCCACCGCCCTTCAGTTGTATGTATACGTATATATATATTTTTTTTTTTTTGGGGGGGGGGTTGAATTCGTTTTTATGAACAGTATGTAGTACCTAGGGGTGTAATGACTAGATATTTGTAAAAAAAAAATAATACGTCGTTATACAGCTGTTAAAAAATTGTTTAGCTAAAAGAATGAAGATAAAAATTTTGGAAAAATTGTAGCGAAAAATCAGTGTGTTGTAAAGTTGCCATCTCTTGCTTGCTGACTTGACCGTAATTACCTAATGACTGTAATTAGGGCTAATTACGTCGTTCTATTCGAACGCTGCAAAGAAACATTTGCCAAGTGTGGTATGCGGGCCTTTAGCTACAATTTCCACGTGCGAGACACGTGCGTTCTTTTTGCCGAAAGTGTTTCCATATTTTGTAGCGTGAACGAGCCCTTATATTGAAGATGGTTTGGCGCGAAGAGAGGTCTTTCCCAACAAGAACGCAACAAGGACAGAACTCTATGCACGAACTATCTTGTTGGACAATTTCTCGATTCATGTGCGGATTGTTAAATGTTTATTTTTTGTAAATTGCGTTATGTCTAAGGAGGAAGTAAAGAAGTTTGAATTTAACAAGTCTGCAGTGAACCCTTGAAATTACATTGGTGGCAGCGGTGTAGCCGTACTTTCACGTCGAGGAGGCAGCTGGATTTCATGTCGATTTGTTCGAGTTTCAACGGTCAGGGTGCTGCCTTTGTGTCTGCATTGGCAGTGGTGAAGCAAATGGCGTCTGCATCAAGTGTAAAGTAAATACATTGGTGACAGCGGTCAAGCTGGGCTTACATGTCGAAGAAACCAGCAGTTTTGGCTTACATCCGGACTTTCACGTTAAAGGGACACAGCTGCATCGAAAGTCGGCGGTAATGTCAACTTAGATGGTACTGGTGAGCTTCTCCAACTCAGTGGGTTCACTTTCCTTGGCAGAATTTCGACTTTGGCGGCAACCAGCGTGGGAGGAAGATTAAAGGGGCTTCCTGTTGTTCAAGAAAGACGAGTCAAGAGACAGAAAAGCTGAGCTGGCAGACAAGATTGCGACTGGACGAGGGACGGAGAACATTCCTATCAGCGAGAGTGGGCGGTAATGCTGCACTTCGTCGTGTGAGAAGGAAGATTTCGGCGAATTCCGGTAATGGAAGAAGCGAAAGAGTTTGAAGTCATCGTCAGTGCAAGCCTGGGTTCGTCAGTTTGGATGTAGAAGTCGTCTTAGCAGCGTCTCCACAACGCGGCAACAGGTGAGCTGTGGCAAACTTTTTTTACACCTTGGTATTAGGGCGTTTGGGAAAAAAGTGTTGTTTAAAGCTTGCGGGAACTGTTGTGCGTGTTGGTGATATTTTTTTTTTTTTGATTGTTGGTTACTTTCAACAAAGTGGAAGCAAAATCGGTTTTACTGGTTATAAACACGAAAAAAAAATCAAGTCTAGGTTAGGATTGACTGGTGATGGCTTGCACATGTTAAACAACTATGCAAAGTTGGTATTGCCTTTAGCTGTCAGTGTGAACAAAGGGGCACCAGACAAAGTGGGAGGGGGCAGTAGTTGCGGGAAAGCTTTTCACAAGCTGCAGTGTGTGCTTGCTTCTCCCAAAGTGTTGTTGAATTCTTTGTCTGACGAAGTTTTCTTGTTGTTGTTAACATGCAAGGTTTACAGTGTTATTGTTAGCATTGTTTGGATATGTGTTGCATGTTTACTTTTTTGCTGGGGATAGGGGGACAAACGCCCTAATGCTGAGTGTAGGGGGGTTTGCCATGGCAAAAATGTGTTTTCTCCAGTGGTGAACAGTACTTTTGAGTTGGATCCAGGGAGGTGGATTGTTGTGTGTGGTATTTTGTGGTATGGTGTGTTTAGGGTGGCAAGAGAAGTGGTGGAGCGAAAAGAAAGTTTTTTTTGAAGGCTTTCTTGTGGTGTGTTGTAAGCATAAGTGGATGGATTGCTCGTTAAAGAGAGAGCTTCCTGAGTGCTGCAGTGTAAAATTGGTGTGTCGTATTTGGTGTGTCAGTGGGGCCGTTTGGTATTGAGATGGTCCTGTTGCCGTGTTGTGGATGTGGAGTGGTGTTGTGGAGTGCAGTGGTGTGTAGCAATGTGCAGAAGAGTGCAGCGGTGTGCAGCAGTGTGCAGAGGTGGCAGTGTGCAAAATGTGTTGTGCAGTGTTGGTGTGTTGTGCAGTGCAGCCAAAGTGCGGTGATGTGTTTGTGCTCAGCGGGGTAAGAGATTGTTCTTTGCCTTCTGTACAGCGTTCCTGGTGATATGCATCACTAGTGGCCTGCACTTACCGTGATTTGTTGTGGACGAATCACAGCGTTGGGTTGGAGGTGTAAAGTTGCCATCTCTTGCTTGCTGACTTGACCGTAATTACCTAATGACTGTAATTAGGGCTAATTACCTCGTTCTATTCGAACGCTCAAAAGAAACATTTGCCAAGTGTGGTATGCGGGCCTTTACCTACAATTTCCACGTGCGAGACACGTACGTTCTTTTTGCCGAAAGTGTTTCCATTTTTGTAGCGGGAACGAGCCCTTATATTGAAGATGGTTTGGCGCGAAGAGAGGTCCTTTCCCAACAAGAACGCAACAAGGACAGAACTCTATGCACGAACTGTCTTGTTGGACAATTTCTCGATTCATGTGCGGATTGTTAAATGTTTATTTTTTGTAAATTGCGTTATATCTAAGGAGGAAGTAAAGAAGTTTGAATTTAACAAGTCTGCAGTGAACCCTTGAAATTACAGTGTTACGTATAACTTCATCATAATCCTCCATTCTCCATCGTAACAGATGGAACACATTTGTTGAACTCACCTCCAGGTGTTACGTGGTTTGTGAACGCTCCCTATTCATACGTTGGGAGAATTTCGTTACAGTAGGGAGAATTTGTTTTTTAATCAGCAAAATAGCATTGTTTCAGTTAGCAAGTGATGGCTTTTTTCTAAATAACTATTTCACTTACACTAAAATAACCTTGAAAAGGCACATGCTCACCTAGGAAGCTATGATTTGATCCTATTCCCATGCTTTTAAGTGGTGTAGTTTGACCTGTAGAGCGGACAGACGAAAGGTACATCCCCAGAACAACTCCTCCAAGAACAAGAAGTTGTCTATTTGGCCCCTCTCTGTATCTCGGAATTGGCTGAGCCAAATTTCAAAATTTTGGACTGTAGACTGGCCTTGACTAGTCAAGGCTAGATTCCAAATTTGGTTAAAAAATATGTTTTTTTGATGGAGTTACAAATTCTCAAAGTTGAGAGTTTAACACAAGAGACCCTAGGTCGACCCCTTACTAACACTGGCTATCGCCAGTGTTAATTAAAAAAAAAAAAAGAATTCATAGCAAATCAAAAAACAAAACTGGTAAATGAGACCGCCAAGTTCCGAATGATTCGACCCTTCCAAGGAGTGATATCAAGACACCAAAGCATTAATTGCCATGTTAATCGCACTGAATAAAACTTTAGACGTTAAATGGAAACTTGAATATTACTACTTGAAAGTAGCAATGTTCTAGTTTAAATTTCACCTTCGAATTATTAGTCGGTACGATTAACTTGGCGAATGGTTTGATGTGTCGAAATCTCTCCTTTGAAGGGCCTAACCATTCGGAACTTGGCAGTCCATTTACCAGTTGTGGTTTTTGATAGTAATATCTTTGCTCAGTAGAAAAAAAAACCAACTAAACATGCTAAAATGGTTAAAGCAGCAGTAGATGAAGTATGTAAATTTAAATTAAAGCACTGAACGATGACGCAAAACCGCACTGACGTATTCTCAAATTAAAGAATTAATCGTAAGCAAAACATGTAAACACGAACCATACTATTTATAAATGATGAGGTCAGGGATTTGTCGCATTCACTAAATGGAATGAAGTCACAGATTCGCAAAGCGTAGGCTACACTATTTTAACTCTCAAAGGAATGCTACATTGTTCAAAAATTTACGCTTGAAGCGAATATTTACAACTGAAAGGTCGTTTTGACATATAGCTCATTTACGGTACTCCTGCTGCTAGAAAAGTACGATACTTTTTTTTTTTTGTTAGGTTGCGTACAGCATCAATGGTCTTTTTTGCAGTTAGAGGCGTACAAAAGGGGCACGATTGCAATATACGACTCCGTAGATCCGTATAGCCCTCTAAAGAAAAGAAGAAAGAGTTACGTGTTCGTTATGAGTCTTATGACCACAGGAATAAGGAATCGTATCCCCTTTCGCATAATCAAATGACTTTTTCACTTGTATTAACCTTAGGCGGTAGTATAATTCGATCTGGCCATCATTTGGCTGGCAGCCGCAACTCTAACCACTGGGCTGTGCTTGCACCCGTTGTTAAGTTCGTTGGGGAATCCTCAGAAGGTTCACGACGCATGTTGGAACTTAATTTTGGTGTTCCATGGTTGTTCCTTCTGTATGGTGACATGCTCTATAAGTCGTCGGTTGATGCGGAAGTTTTAGCTGGCCCATTCGATTATTATTTTGCGCACAGGGTCGAATTGTGAGGGGTGTGCTCCAAGGGAAGAGGGTGGGGGTTGGATTAAAACGGGAAGCCTCGGCTAGGGAACAGGGGGAAAGCCATGCTTCCCTGGTGTGGTCTGGGGAAGCTAGCGTATTTTTTTGAAATCGGCATGAGTTTGAAAGGTTTTGGAGCTACTTGGAGATGTAATTTTCATACAAATCTATTTCGACTTTTAAAAAAATAATTTTATTTTAACAAGGGCCTTGTGCAGGGGAGGGGGGGGGGGTGTCTGGGGACTCCGGAAGATAGCACATTTTTAAAAGAAATCGGCGTGCATTTAATATTTTTTCTAACAACTTAAAAATGCAATTCTCACACGAATTCATTAAAATTTCCTCAAAAAAAATTTTTTTAAGCATGGGACTCTTGCAGTGGGGGGTGGGGGGCTTGCAGTAGGCTTTGCAGTGAACAGTAACCATATGAAATTTTCCATTAGAACTGTATACTTTTATGTGATTTCTTTTAGGAATGCATGGAAAATCTACAAAATAAGATGGTCTGAGTGCCAATTTGTACACTGCGATAGTCCTTGTCCTCTCGATTACAATCCTGTTTGTGGCCTGGACAGCAGATGGTATTACAACGATTGTGCTTTGCTGCGTGCTTCATGCAGGTAAGCGTCGGAACTGTCCCTTTACAACATCATCCCTTGCCCCAAATCTCCATCACACATATTATGCGGAAGAACTCCTGAATTTTTAGGAATTGGCTGGGACGAGTCGAGTTAGCATATTGGCCGTATCTCGTCTCCAAAGTGTTTCGATGAGTTTCGAATACGCGTGAAAAAGAGAGGACAAACGCTATGCCAGAAAAGAAACTACCAAAAACAATTGGTCTAGCGAATTTTCGGTAGTATTATATATGCTTACATAAACATCATACTATCTTCATCAGGCAACAAGTGTACGAGCACGTACAAAAATACGTACGTGCTCGTACACTTTTTGCCTGATGAAGGTAGTGGGATGTTTATGTAAGCATATAATACTACCGAAAATTCGCGGTAGACCAATTGTTTTTGGATGTTTCTTTTCTGGCATAGCGTTTGTCCTCTCTTTTTCACGATTTCTTTAGCCAGAGTAAAATGAGCCTGTCGGCTTTCAGAAAATCTCGAATACGCGGTTGGTTAACTGGATTCGTACTCTCCCACAGATTAAAGAACTCTCCGTCCCACAGATACGACACTTGTAACTCAACCAGCGCTTCAAATATGGGGGGGGGGGAATTGAGGCTTAATGGCGCGTCGACAACTTGGTCATTAGCGCCAACCTCAGTCACAGTGCAGTGGTCCGGGTTGCCACTGCACCACACATTACAAAGATGTTATTCAAACCCCTAATCTAAATCTTGTCATACATCTGTACCTCCTGCAAAAATTGAAAAACACCGGACAGGAGGACAGACTTATCGCCCAACTGACGCGCAATGTCATGCGGAAGATGGAACCGACGACGAACACCATCAAGATGGCGACAATCAACAAGTAAGTGCCGGACCGTAAGTGGCCGACGACACCAAGAACATTCAGGAGGGTCAACCCCCCGCAAAAGGAAACAGTGAGTAAGTCGGGTGTGCCCAATTCGCAAACGGGCCAACACAACCTCCTCACGGCGACTGCGGCGACACGCCGAGTGCCACTCCTCGACAGTGCCTTTAATGGCCCGTAACTTATTACCGTCCTGTCTGTCCCACAAGGTTTGCCAAAAAGCGTGTAACCTCAGACGCAGAGTTGGAAAGGCATCTGAGGGAACAAGGCTGAGATCCCTACCGAGAGGGCCAGAAAGGGCCCCTTTCGCAGCAGAATCAGCTTGTTCATTCCCTGCTATCCCAACATGGCCCGGGATCCAGCAGAAAAGCACGGTTTTCTGCTGGCTAGGCAAGCGGGAAAGCAAAGCTTGGACACGTTGTGTCAAGGGGTTCCGAGGATTGTAATTCGCCAAGGACTCCAGGGCACTCATGGAATCACTAAAGACAATGAAATGCGTGCCCTGAAGGTCAAGGATCCATTCCACCGCTAAACCAAGAGCCAAAAGCTCTGCAGAGAACACTGAATAGCCTGATGGAAGGCGATGGGCAACCGTTACACCCTTACACACACAAGCACACGCCACGCCAACGTCGGACTTCGACCCATCAGTAAACAGGCGCTGATAACCGGCGTACTGAGAACTCAGCCGCCGGAACTCCTGTAAGTACCTTGCTGGTAGAGTGGAACCCTTCGGGAGGGACGCCAGAGCAAAAATGAAACTGCCACCTGGGACAAGCCAAGGGGCAACTGGCATTCTCCCCAGCCTCAAGACGCAGGGCATTTCAAAGGCTATCTCCTGACAGGACTGCTGGAGCCTATCGCGGAAATCACCCTTACCCAC
>JAHWFP010035208.1:0-21467 GCA_023313725.1 Lithobius niger | reverse complement strand
AAAAAAAAAAACAGTGGAACTATTGAATTTTTTTATTTTTATTTTTTTGCTTAAAGGTGACTTCTTTCACGATTTATTTAATGTGGCTCCAGTTTGCAAGGTATGGGGAAAGTTATCTGTCGTGCCCAGTTAAAGATTTTTTCAACGTCTTTAACTTTTGATGGACACTAGCAACATCGTTCACCTCTCTTGCTTTTGACATACATTCTGCTGACACACTTACAAACATATAAAAAGCACACCACGTTAAATAAGAGGCGTAGAATTAGAAATTGAATTCCTATAATGGTTATTCTCGCTTTGTGAAGCGATGCTACTACAAACGGTTAAGGAAAATTGGAAATTACCCAACAGCGAAAATCATACACTAGAAATACCGTAGTTCAGTAAGCCACCTTTATGCACTTACGTTTCGTCGGAGTGGCATGACCCGGATTCGAACCGGCTACCCAGTTCGCCCCCAGATCACTTGCATAGTGCCTTAATCGCTATGGCCACATCCTCCATTGGCTGTGGAGGATGCCAGTGGAGGATGTGGCCATAGCGATTAAGGTGCTGGTGCAAGTGATCTGGGAGCGAACTGGGTAGCCGGTTCGAATCCGGATCATGCCATTCCGACGAAACGTAAGTGCATAAAGGTGGCTTACTGAACTACGTTATTTCTAGTGTATGATTTTCGCTGTTGGCTAATTTCCAATTTTTCTTAATATTGTTTCCAGCGATTTATGCTATTTATTACTACAAACGGTAGTGGCATCGTTCGAAGTTACCGTACCATTAAAGAAAAAACATCCCTTTTATGTTTAATCAACACAGCGAAAATTCTCTCGTTTTCACGTCGCAAGTACAGATTTAACTGAAATATGTAGCACGATTGGTTGACTTTGTGGACATTTATATAAGCGGTATATAAGCAGTAGATAATATAATTGCATTGATTAAGAAAATATTTAAGCCACTTCAGGTGACCACCAAACTTTGATCTGTGCTTTCAAGGGTTATGTTAGATCAATTCTTGAATATGGAAGTCCTGTTTGGTCTCCTCACCTTTTAGGGGATATCGATCGACATTACAGAAGGTGTGCCCACACTTCACACTAAATCACATAGTGGCGTTAGAAAACTTTCGAGGAACGACTTCAGTTTCTAGCTCTGGATTCGCAGGAATTACATAGACTTAGTGGTGATTAGAAGCCGACATTCTCACTTTTGCACAAATAAATAGAATTTGATTACTCTTATTTTCTTCGAATTACGTTCGGTCCCATGGCCACTGCTATAAGTAAATGGTAAACAAAGCTGCCACAGTTGAATTTTTGAGAGAACTGTGTTGTCCTGCCGTGAAATGCATGTCCTGAAGAGGTCAAGACACCTAATCTATATTTGATTTTAAGTGGCCTATCAGAATTTCACTTGAAAGGATTGTAGTGCGTTTGTGAATGTTGCTTTTACCATCTTCTTGTGTTTTTGGTTATTAAGCATACCTGATTTACATCCCCAGTTATTTATTAATTTTAGTTTTTTTTTTCTTGTCTGCTTCTAAGTTTTACTATGTGATTTCACTTATATTGTTACTTTCTAACGTTACTATTTGATTTTTACATTTTACGATTTTGAATAACTTTTAGTGGCCCGCTTGGGCCCTTCTCAATCAAGCTGCGTCTGCGGCATTATTATTATAAGTTATTGTGATATAACTAATTCGAAAATGTAAGGCGTTTTGGAGGGAAAGAATTCCAGTTCAAACATTTTTTCTGAACATGGTTAACTTGGAGTATACAGTGAGGTAATGCTCACGATTATGAATATTCCACGCGTGAATAAACGACCGCGTGCTTTACCATAGGACTTCATTCGATGATTCATTCGACCGCACCCTCACTGAGGCATATGACACCAAGGCCAGCTGGAACAGAAGCTGGCCGTGAAGTAAAAACCCACCTTAGCATGCATGCTCTGCAGCATTTTGTGCCATTGTGTGACGCTTTTACACATTAAGACCTACAGAGCCATAAGTCATCTTAAAGCAACATCCGGCCTGCCTTATAACCTTCCGCATGCCTTATAACACCCACGCGACAATCACATCCGCGTATTTACCACAGCTAAGGTCAACTGAGACGGTAGCTTCGTTCCTCGCAGCGAAAAACGTAGCTACTATCTCAGTTGGCATTGCGCCTAATAGTCCAGCCAGCGTGAACGCATTGATTGTGTCGTCAAAAACCGGAATGATTCTTGTATTTTAAAATCACAATTTATAATTTTCTAGACTAGTGTCTTATAATTTTGCTTCGGCTATCTATTGGAATAATTAACATTAATTTTACTCCATTAGACTTTAAGATTTTTGGTCTCATATTAATTACTAGCAAACGATTAAAATTAGTACTGCGCACACGCAGATAAAACTTCAAGGTCATTGTAGGCGCGCGATGCATCATACAAGTTCGGGACGAACGTATATAAAGTTAGTAATATTCAACAGAAAATCTCCTAGACGCCACATTTTAAAACGGATTTTTAGCAAGGGGGAAACTAACGGTAAGTAAATAGACCTTTGGGGCCGTACTTGATGTGGAGGTTCGAGAAAAATGGCGCTGGGAGGTATATCCCTTTTATTCGTAATTTTTTTTGGGTGTGACTGATTCCGTTGTTGTCTTTGTTGTTAAAGATATAATACGAGAAGGCGAAGAAAGCAAACGCGATTTTATTTGCAACAAAATATACGACTCTTCCACGCTTACAAAACGTAACTCGTAAATGCTTCACCCGTTGTACCAGTGCAAGTCAATTTTTACCCATGGGTTGGGTTTGGTAGTTTTAGTTCAGCTGCGGGTTGGGAGTGGTGGTAAGGCTTAATGGCGCGTCGACAGCCAGGTCATTAGCGCCAACTTCAGTCACAGTGCAGTGGTCCGGGTTGGGTCGGGTACTATAAAAATAACGGATTTTGTTGGGTCCGTTAAGTTGTTTATCCACAAACTTGTGTCCACATAGGCGTGCGCACAGCGCGATGTAAAGGGAATAGGGGGCGAAGATAGCATTACCTCTGATCTTTTAGAAAATCCTTTTTGTTGAAGGATTTTTTTTTTACTGTTTTTGGCAAAAAAAAAATAAATGTTCACGGGTCTGTGCCTTTGATACAATCAGCCCATCAATTCAACTTAGATTGGCTTAAACATTGTGCGATTAAAAATATCTATTCCCAAAACTGATTGTGACCTTATACCGAAAGCTTCCCACTGCGCTATGGGGGGTCTGTGTACGCTGCTGCCTCTATCTACTGCCATTATAATTCCATATGCTACGCCAAATTTAGGAGTACTAGTAGGCACATATAAATCTTAGTAGGATGCACGATTTTCATAAGAGAAATAAATGTGCAAAAGGCAAGTACTATGTAATGCATTAAGACTTTAAATCATATTTAATTAAATTAAGAATAGGGGATTGATTCCAGCCTGCTATTTTGACGATAGTGTCTGAAATTCATTCATAGCAAACCACACGTTTCTAAAGTTTTATGGTTTTGAATTAAACACTTTAGAAGCTTTTGCTACAGTTCTATGGTATAGTAATGTCAAGTGCCTCAAGTTGTCAAGTTGTTTCTGTGATTTAATTATATCTAGACATACTCTAGTGTGTCGCGCGCCATGTTAGGTAACAAACATCACATACATTTTCGAGGACCTAAACCATTGTAGCGCATCACCGTGGCACATTTCAGGTGCTTGGGCAAAAATAATAATGCGATACAAAACCTTAAATTGTGTGAAATCATGAGTAATGACCCACCGAACAAAAATTAACTCATGTAGGAATGTCAGCTAAGTGGCTTTCATGCAAAATCTGACCCTCAATTAAAAAAAAACCAACGGAATCATTAATGGCCTATATTCGCTTCATGTGAAAAAGTATGCTCCGACGAATTTCCTTCAATATGGCAACCGAAGTGGCGTTAAACACTATCAACAGGAATTACAAATATGAAACCTTATACCGCCGCAGCATGAGGAAAGGGTTTATATATAACGAAAGTATACCGTACAGAGCAAATGACGTGTTTATACAACAGCACAAAACAGTTAGCTGGTTTCGTGTAATAATTTCAATATTCCTGGTGGCTATGGTAACTGGGCTCTCAACCCGTGTTGCAATAAAGAGCAGGCTTCTCTTAACGCAATTTTGTAATGTTGTCGCTTACGAAATTAAAACGGCAGCTAAAAATTAGGCAAACAAGTTCGAGGAGGCGGCTTAGGCAACGGCTGCATCGTCAACCTTTTGAATCTTTTGATTATTTTGAAATACTATCGTTACTGATGATTGTTAGGCTTGCAGTGAAATGCTTTATTATTAATATTCTGAATCTAAAAAAGATACTCTGCGTTAATTATAAACAATGTAAGCATTATTGGCGGTGGCACGCTCTTTGCCAACAACCAGTGGTGGCTGATGTGACATTTTACTTTTAGCCAGCGATGGCAGAAAGAGGCTGCTAATAACGAAACAGAAACTAAATGTGGGAGTGAACGAAAGTTTCTTAAAAGTAATATGAAACATAGCTTACGCCTAATATAAAATTTTAAAAAAAATAAAAAATGTGAGTAAGGCCACCAAAATGTTTCACACCAAAAGGCAAAAAGCCCAAACGGTAGCCAAGTGAATATTTTAAGGAACATTTAGGAAGTATTGCAAAGTTATTAAAATGAAAGTAATTAGAAAATACGAATTTAAAATAAATTTCTCCGCTTTGTAGCCCTTTTTCCAATGTGTTGCTTGTTAATATCCAGTATTTAGTCCATTTCTCTGCCTTCCCCCCACATTTCCGACCTAGAAATTTTTCAACGTTGTTCTGTTTCTCTTTGAAATTCGGGGCCATAGTGAGAAACTTCGCTATCCGTTTTCGTCGGTAAAATTGAGGCAACTGCTGCCGAGAGATTTAATAGTGGAGAATGCTGGGAAATCTTCAGTGGTTCCCACTGGGTCGCATTATCGTTGCTTTGATCTAGATCGATCACTTTTTTCGGTGTGTACACTTGCACTGAATGGTGGGCATTGAAAAGTTGCACCCTCTGCAGTGTTACACAACGAAGTTTCGACTCTGGCAAATGGCAGCTCACGTCACGACCTAGCCAGGTATACAACTTATCTTTAAAATTTCCGATATGAAATTGCTAAGAATAAACGATGCGTGTCACAGTGAAATGAGGCGGTGAATGGAACCTCATTACGGAAGCAGATCAACGGATGCTTCCTATCTCTTCGGCCTAGAATATGCCAAGCAATAAGAAGCAGGGACGTCTAAGCTAAAAGTTAGAGCGATAAACCCCATATTTGCCGACTTGTTGATTATCGTAAGTATACTTTAACACATGCCCGCTACTTTTATAGGGCAGTGACACGACGTAGTATTATTGTGTATACTATGGTGGAGCCAGTTGCTGGGTTAGCTGCAAGGTGCACTGGTGGGAAAAAGGAAGGTCGTCTTACTGAAGCCAATGCTATTAGACTGAATTTCTTAAGCCTATAACGTATGATTTTTGTTGTTGGTGAAAACAACATTCTTTTAAGCCTAAGAAAGCCGCTCTCAAAGCATTGTCTTGACTAGAAGTGTATGGCAAGCCATTCCGTCTTTTATTGCAGAATTAGAGATATCTGTAATTCAATTACAGATATCTGTAATTCATTTAAAGATATCTGTAATTCATTTAAAGATATCTGTAATTCATTTACAGATATCTGCAATTCAATTACAGATATCTTTAAATACCGCGAATTACAGATATCTTTAAATGAATTACAGATATCTTTAAATGAATTGCAGATATCTTTAAATGAATTACAGATATCTTTAAATGAATTACAGATATCTGTAATTGAATTACAGATATCTGTAATTGTCACGTATTTACAGATATCTTTAAATGAATTACAGATATCTGTAATTCAATTATAGATATCTGTAATTCATTTAAAGATATCTGTAATTCATTTCAAGATATCTGTAAATACGCGCCATTTATAGATATCTGTAATTCAATTACAGATATCTGCAATTACCGACATCTAGTGGCGAAAATTGAAACCAACACTAGGAAAGGAATGCTTGCTACGCTATCCCTATAAACTTTCTTCTAAAGCATCGCCTCAGGCACAGAAAGGGTTGTATTCTTTGTCCCCAACTCCCGCTCCACTTTCTGTAATCGCGGGCGGGCGCTAATCCTCTAATAACCGATCAGGTGACAGCCTTCTTGGCTAGAGTCGCTTGGGAGCATACAACTAGAATAAAAAAAATACAAAAAGAACGTAACTGTATACATTGATTTAAAGATAATTAGGATTGATTAAAAATCGTAAACTGATGCTGTGCAAAAAAACCTGCAATAAATTGATCATCATTTAATGTTAAATACTCAGCATGCTCTTCAAAAATACTTTAAAAGCAGGAGAATGACAGCCCCTTCACACATCTACTGATAGCTGTCTCTTGAATCAATTAATTACCAGGAATTAAGCACTATTACTCGTCAACCTTGTCCAACACACACATCGTGCAAAACTGAACAAGAGAGGAAGTGAAATAAAATAACACAAAGCGTATTGTATTGATCATGTGAATCGATTTGTATGAACAAAAACAATAGCGGACTTGATTACATTTGCCTTGATAAAGAAGTCATTTTGAAAGCAATCGACAAAGTGAGAAAGTCAGAAATGAAAAAGAAAAATAACATATACCACAAAATGTGGACACTAGCAACACAAATGTTTATAGGCATTACCAAAACTGAAACGTTTAGGTTTTTTTTTTTCATATAAACAAAAATAGTAAAAAAAAAAAAAGAATAGGTTGTAAAAAACTAATATCAGTGAAATTAACGAGCAATTACGGAACAAAATTTCGAAAAGAAATTATCTTATAAACAGAGGCACATTTTAGGTAGGCTCATTAGACGCGTGTCTACGACCCTAAAAGTTTAAAGAA
This sequence comes from Lithobius niger, assembly GCA_023313725.1. NCBI lineage: Eukaryota > Metazoa > Arthropoda > Chilopoda > Lithobiomorpha > Lithobiidae > Lithobius > Lithobius niger. The sequence continues at coordinate 14,485 of JAHWFP010035208.1, read as the reverse complement.
TTGTTGTCTTTATTGAATTGTGCGCCTTTTCACCTCATCAACTCCTAAATATAGCACCGTAGAATCTTCGAGCAATATAAACAAAATAGCGGTAAATTAAAAATAAAACAACACTATCGCTGTGGCTAAGCACGCATCAGAAACCGCAACTAACCCCAGATTCCTTCCAGTTAGGAATGCAGTAAAGTTTTCCAACGTTACATTTTTAAGGAATATTTTGATTCTGCTAAACTTGATTCTAAAAAACGGGAATTCCCGTTTCGCAGTAAAATTTAATTTAATCCGTTTGCGAAACGGGATTCAGTGAAACGGGAAATCTCCATTCCGAAAGTAATTAAGTTAACCTTGATCCAGCAGCACTGCTGCTGATGAGTGAATGATGAATACCACATACCGTAACTACATTTAAGCAATACTTTTTATGTTCCCCGTCGCCTTTTTTTATGGCTTTTTTCCGCGGAATTTTTCAGCAGGTTTTTTTTTATCAGCTTTTTTTCGAGAATTTTTTCCATTGGCTTATTTTTCGAGAGTTTTTCTATCGGTTTATTTTCCTTCTTTTTTTTTCTGGGGCTTCCCCCCCCCCCCCGCGGCTCTCCAAGAGAATGAACAACATATGCTCCAGTTTCTGCCCCATCAAGCTCCAGGTAAAAGATGGATACGTTTATCACATTCCAAAGCGTGAAGGTGAAAAACTGTGTTTCAGAGTAAACTTGTGTGCAGCACATTGCTTCGCATGCTTTTCGCACATCCCCTAGCCAAGAGGTTTGTTCTCTTTCTACATGGCTAAAAATCCTGCTAAAATAACCCTACGAAAAAATTACGCTTCCTGGTGAAACTGCTTAGCTTTCCTCAGATGAAAGTCGAGCTAAGGCAACTGAACCAACGAACTCTACAAAAACAACACCACAAAGAACAAAAAAGTCATCCAATTTTTTTTGGTTGGGGGAGGGCGGAAAGTGGATTTTTCTTATTCCACAAGCTTTTTTTCAAGAGCACGGTAAAAACGGACGCCTGCAATTTACTCTTATCGCTATTGAATGAAAAGCTAAAAGATAAAATAATAATAATTCAATTTAAAAAAAAAAAACATGCTATGATTCGATTATAATTTTTTGGCTATTTCTATTTCTTAACCATAAAGCGCAATTAAATTTCTCTTGATTTACCAGAAAAGCCGTACCGACTGGGGAGGGGAAGCTTCTTCCTGCCCCCCACCAACTTCACATAAATTTGCGTTGATAGCAAAATTGAAAGCTGATTTGGCCATTTTATTGGCTAGTATTCTTTTTTTTTGTCGGTCCATCCCATTTACATTGCAAAAATGTCCAGCAAAACTGTACAAAACAAAACTTGTGACGGACAGCAGTGGGATAAATCAAAATTTTCTTCTCTAAGGCGGGGGGGGGGCATCGTAAATAGGTTTGCATCTGTACTTATTACTTTTCGAGCCCGTTTGTCTTTCCGTCCTGTTTAACCCCCCCCCCCTCCCGGTGGTAGGTAAAAATACCCCCGGAAAAAATACCCCGGAAAAAATACCCCCGGAAAAAATACCCCTGGAAAAAATACCCCCGGAAAAAATACCCCCGGAGAAAATACCCCCGGAAAAAATACCCCTTGGAAAAAATACCCCCGGAAAAAAAACCCCTAGAAAAAATACCCCCAGGATAAATACGGTCAAAAATATTTAAATGTGAATTAAAGTAGACTGAATTCAGTGGCGGATTCAAGGCAAAAGGTTTGTGGTTCAAGCCTCAATGCCCCTCCTTTTCTTCCATAAAATTCTGCGAACCTTTTTATTTTTCTCTTCTTTATTGTGTTTTATGGGTGCAAGGAAAAAAAAGTTGATAAAAAAAAACCGGGAAAATGGTGAGGAGAAAAAGTTGCCCTCGGTAAGATAAAATTCGTGAAATCTCGATGTTTCCACCAAAACTGAAACAGAAGGTGGTGGTGGAATATTATGTTTTCCAGGATCTTTTTTTTAATGTTTATAGTCGCTCAAATTCAATATTACACCCCCTCCATCCCCAGTTACGGAATTGTAGATAATTTATGATTCTTGACGTGGCCCCCCCCCCCCCTCCCCATTCTATTTCAGTTTTGCTGGAAACTTCGTGATTTCACGAGTTTTCATTTACCGAAGACAACTTTTTCTCCTTACCACTTCCTCGGTTTTTTTTTCATCAACTTTTTTTCCGAGGCTTTTTTTTTTCCGTGCACCCATAAAACACAACAAAGAAAAGCAAAATAAAAAGGTTCTCAGAATTTTATGGAAGAAAAGGAGGGGCATTGAGGTCTTTTGCCTTGAATCCACCACTGATTTCAGTCTACTTTAATTCACATTTAAAAAAAAATGGGGTTTTTTTTCCGGGGGTATTTTTTCCGGGGCTATTTTTTCCAGGGATATTTTTTCCGGGGGTATTTTTTCCGGTGTTATTTTTTCCAGGGGTATTTTTTCCGGGGTATTTTTTCCAGGGGTATTTTTACCTAGATTCCCCCTCCCCGGTCCTCCGCCGATGGAAACGTACGACCACTGTATTTTGATCGCAATACAGTTGGTTTTCTGGCTTTGTGTGATGTGTGTAACTGAGTATTTTTTTTTCACCTACAGAGTGGAAGTTCGCTTGCAGTTTATCGTGTACAACCGAAATAATATTTCTCAAAATTTGTGATCTAGAATGGGATTACCAGTATTAAACTTAATTATCAAGAATTATGAAAGCTGTATTCCTGCATCGTGCACAATTTTTATTTCAACTTGAACCCAAGGTATTCTGAACCTAATATGTTTTTTTTACTCCGTGTGCGTAAGCTGGAGCGGGATTCGAGCCGGCCAACATTTAGTTTGGAGTCCAGGACTCTGTCCATCGGCAGCAGCTACTCACGTTGTTCGTGGTCCCCGGGAACCCCCTCACATAGATCGCGTTTGCACGTAGGACTCAAAAAAATCCGTCATGCTGCTTCTAGAGTTGAGGTTTTGTAATATGACTTGTGTATGGTAATCCTAATTGGTGATTTCTATCAATAATTTAGACTATTGATCTAATTAATGATTTAGTTTCACTATGTATAACACCCCCCCCCCCAACACACACACACACACAAGAGTGAATGTGCTGACTCGTTTGTAAAACTGAGCTCAATGGTTTCGTAAAGTCGGTGAAGAAATAATTAAAACATATGTTCAAATTTGAATCAATAAATCTGATTTCGGCTTACATTAATAAATCCGACTTCAATTGAGAGATAATTTCTGACTGTTATACGTTTGCGGGAAAGATATGGTATGATTTGCACGGGATACTTTCTTTGCTCGATCGACTCGTCCATTGTCAGAAATTGAGGTTTTTGTTGAAATATCCTTAAAATAACCTACCTTATTTTGATACGCAAAAATCACAATTCATATTGCTCTTTTCAACATGGCTCAGTGCCACAACTACAATTCTGGGGTCGGGGTGAACCAAAAGAAAATTTCAGGACTTTCTTATGCATTTGCCGACGTTTATTGGTATTTTATGTATTTTTCATATGTTGACTCTACTATGTGGAGGCCCCCGAACTCTGTTTTTGGGCCACTTCGTAGTGTGGTGCCCAATATCGACCCTCTGTATCCCCCCCCCCCGAACTGTGGACCTAGCAGGTCTGTAGCTCCAAAATTCACTATTCTTTTCGCAACTCGTCATGGTGAAAGGCCCGGACAGACTAGGGGCCCAAGTGCAATGACCTTTTAAAAGACCCCCTAAACACAATTCGGAGGGGGAAGGGGGTTGAACCATGCTAATTATTTCTGCTTTTGGCCTGTGGATTCAGCTATTGTGTTCTGGTGCTCTAGAGAGTTCGCAATTTTAAACGAAGATAAAAAAGAGTGTGTACTGTGTACGTATGTAACCCCCCCCCCCCGGCCATAAATATTGACCAGTCCGTTATGAGCTCGCATTCCATCCCCCCCCCTCCGAATTGTGTTTGGGGGTCTTTTAAAAGGTCATGGCACTTGGGCCCTTGGTCTGTTAGTCCGGGCCTGTAGTTGTCTTGTTTTTCATACTTCATTCAGTAACGTCCAACTGAGTGGTACGAAGTTATTTTTAAAAATAACATTTCTTGGAGCCAAATTGTTTGTCCAAGTTCTGAAAAACGCATTCTGTTCATAATACAAGACACAATTTTTTTTAAACTTTTAGGGTCGTAGGGCGCTCCTATTCAGTCTGTTCTAACGTGCCACTGTTTGTACGATAATTTCTTTTTGAAAGTTTGATCCGTAATGTTTTGCTTGTTAATTTTACTGATATTAGCTTTTGCAGCCTATTCTTTTTTAGTTTTTTTACTATTTTTGTTTGTATGTAAAAACCAAGTGTTTCGGTTTTGGTATTACAGTACCAATAAATTTTTGTATTGGTATTTTTCACATTGTGTGGTATATGTGATTTTTCTTTTTCATTTCTGAATTTCTCACTTTACCGATTGGTTTCTAAATAAATTCTTTATCAATGCAGCTGTAATGTAGTGGTACGCTATTTTCCCGTATACTACAATACCTGTAATTACTAGTGCTTTTGGTTGATTAAATGATCAATACAATTCCGGTTTTTTTTTTACTTTATTTGGTTTCACTTCCTCTCTTGTTCAGTTTTAAACTATATGTGAGTTGGACAAGGTTGACAGTAATACAACTGATTTCTGGTAATTATTATTGAATCAAGAGACATCAGTAGATGTGTGACGGAATTGTTGTCATTCTCTTGCTTTTAAAAACACAAACACAAATACAACTCAAATACAATGCTCCCAGCCAAGCGAGCCTAGCCTGAGACTGAGTAAGCAGGTTGTTGTTCCCCCCACTCCCTCCCCCGACGAATTAGAGGATTAGCCCGCGACCCGATTGCAGAGGGTAGGGCCTGGCAGACAGGAAACAACCCCTTTGTGCTTGCGGCGATAGGTCTTCCTTCCTTCCTTTCTGGCGTTGGTTGCATTTTTCTCCACTAGATGTCGGTAATTGCAGATATCTATAATTGAATTACAGATATCTATAAATGGCGCGTATTTACAGATATCTTTAAATGAATTATAGATATCTGTAATTCAATTGCAGATATCTGTAATTCATTTAAAGATATCTGCAATTCAATTACAGATATCTTTAAATACAGCGAATTACAGATATCTTTAAATGAATTACAGATATCTGTAATTGAATTACAGATATCTCTAATTCAATTACAGATATCTGCAATTGAATTACAGATATCTGCAATTGAATTGCAGATATCTGTAATTGAATTAAAGATATCTGTAATTGAATTACAGATATCTATAAATGGCGCGTATTTACAGATATCTTTAAATGAATTAGAGATATCTGTAATTCAATTACAGATATCTGTAATTCATTTAAAGATATCTGTAATTCAATTACAGATATCTGTAATTCAATTACAGATATCTCTAATTCAATTACAGATATCTGCAAATGTTTTTTGATATCTTTAAATAATTACAGATATCTTTAAAAGAATTGCAGATATCTTCAATTAAATTAAAGATATCTGTAATTCTGTAATAAAAGACGGAATGGCTTGCCATAGAAGTGTCGTTTTTTCCCTTACATTTTAATCTAGTGCACCTTGTAGCTATGCCCACCAAATGGTATCTCGTAGCCAGAATGACGTCACATGACGCTGCCCTATTGTTGCCTCATTATTATGTCTATCGTTGTAATTGTATGTTACTGATGTGATCGCTCACTGAGTCTCTGTGCGTTAATTATACAAGAGGCAGTACTAAGGAGCATATAGCGACAGAGTTGAACGTGAAAGCGGCACATAAAGGGGGCACATTTCATTACTGGTAGCCTATCGTATAACCAACACGATTCCATTTTGGAAAGGTTGCATGGCCATGCCAGGTATAGTGACAAATTGTAATTTAATTAACATTTAAAAACGTTTAAGCGTATAAAATACGGACGCAAGCCTTTTTAAAAAAATAATGCTCTAACGAAACAGATACAAGAAAAAAACATACAAGCTATAGTGTCACACTAATACGTGTAAAAGAAACTCCAGCTTTGCAACCCCTAACAAATTAATGCTCCGAAGGAACAAAAACAAGAAAACACCTTGTATGCCACCAGTATCACACTAACACGTGTAAAAGAACGTTTGCATTAAAGACTGGCCTTGTGAGAATACACGATACACTATAGTGTCCGTGGCCTATCTTGAGTTCTCCCCATAACGAACACAGAAGATCGATTGTACGTTTTCAGTAGCAGAGTGCCTTGTTGATATCCAAGATGATTACAAAAACAATGGCGGCCATCGATTAAAGCCACCCCATCCAGGAAGACGTAGCCGCTCACAAAATACTTGCAGGACTCAAGATACACCGCGCACACAATAATCTGGGAAAGAAAGAAAAGACAACTGCCATGACTGGGACTCGAACCCCAGACTTTCCGTTTACTTCGAGTCCCAGTCGGGGCAGTTATCTTTTTTTTCTTTCTCAGATTAGTGTATTGTGTTTCCTCACAAGGCCAGTCTTTAATGCAGACTGCTTGCTGAGTTTACCCTTTACCTTGTGATTTCTTCTTTATTTACTACGTGCTTTTTTTACCCTCATGGTGTTCGTTCATGACGAGTCATATTCTGTTCATGCAAAGTGACAAACAAGCCGTCTTGAAGATATTACTTACGTACTGAGATGATCTGGAAAAGGATGCGCGCAATAAATCTACATCATTAAGGATGTATGATGTGCGTGTGTGTGTGTTTGTTTATTTGTACTTCTACTCCTCTGGAAACAAAACACCTACAAACATGGGTGTAGGACCAAACGAAAGATAATTAAATTGCGCTCAGGATAGGCCTATTTTCATCGCTGTAACTTGATATTATGACCCTCAAAAATGCGAAAAACCCTGGGGAAAAAAACATCAAAGTTTTTTTTTAAACCCTCATGATGTTTGTTCATGACGTCATAGTTTGTTCATGAAAATCTCGAACGAAGAGAGATGATCTGGAAAGGGATGCACGGAAAAATAACCAAGAAAGACGACGTATTTTGCAACACACCGCATATAGATCTTATAATTGGTTTTGTATTAATTGACTTGATGCATGGAAAAATCAAAACAATAGATTTGGTTTTAAAACGGTGTCAAACATTCGTGTTTCTGAAGCACGGTGGTGCGTGGATTGAACGAGCAGAGCGTGCGATTTCCACGTAAATTAAACCGTTTCAATGTGTGTTTTATTTTGCTCTTATTAGTATTTCATCTCTCACCTTCGTACGGGATTATTTCTGGAGGAGAAGACGTACAAACGTGCAAACAAACAAATCAACTGTTTGGAATGATGTAGGTGAAATGTAGATGTGCTGAGGAATGTGACGAACGAACTGTGAGCAACATTTGCAATTAGTTTGTGTCGAAATAATCAAAACATCGAAATAATCAGTACAATAATCAGTACATGGAAATTACATGAAGCATGGATCGTCTTGAAGCTATTAGTTACGCACTGAGATGATCTGGAGAAGTAGGCACGCAAAAAATAACCTAAACGGACGATGTATTTTGCAACGTAACACATATAGATATTAAAATTGGTTTTGTATCAACTGACTTGATGCATGGAAACCTGGTTTTAAAAGGGTGCCAAACATTCGTGTTTTTAAAGCACGGTGGTGCGTGGATTGAGCGAGCAAAGCGAGCGATTTCCACGTAAATTAAACCTTGTCAATGTGTGTCTCGCTTTGCGCTCTCTCAATCTTTCATCTCTCACCTTCATAGGGGACTACCTCTGGAGGAGAAGACGTACAAATGTGCAAACAAACAAATCGTATGTTTTGAATGATTAAGATAAAATGCAGGAGTGCTTAGGAATTTGATGGACGAACTGTGAGCAATAATTACAATTAGTTTGTGTCGAAATAATCAGCACATGATTTTGGGATGCTCTTGGAATCAAAGAAGTTACTGGAAGCATGGCTCGACGGGCACGTAGCTTTCGGATGGCCAGACTGTTGGAATGATTAATGGCTATCATTTGTTTATGCAGTGAAGCCTTACGAAAAACGCGTACTGCACTCTGATCGTTTTAGACGTGGAATGTGTATCGGCAGCACAAGAGTTACAGCATCAAAGCTCCTCGAGCATAGCGAGACGACGCATAATGAGCAAACGAAGCGAGCGACTCCGCTAGTAAACTAAAAGGACGACGTATTTTGCCACACACCACATATAGATCTTAAAATTGGTTTTGTATTGCATGAAAAAATAAACCATAGACCTGGTTTTAAAAGGGTGTTAAACATTCATGTTTTCTGAAGCACGGAGGTGCGTGGATTGAGCGAGCAAAGCGAGCGATTTCCACGTAAACGAAACATTTCCTATTAGCGTTTCGCTTTGTCAATCTTCCATCTCTCACCTTCGTAGGGGATAGGGATTAGTTTCTGTTCCGGTTCTTCGTGAGCTGGAGGATTGCTAAGCGAAAGGATTAACGTACATGATCACCCATTGCGGTGCAGATCGCATCGTACGATTCATTACGGCCTCTGGGTTGTAAACGTGTTCGTGTTCGCAGGACAGCATGAAAAGCATGAAATTCTACGCAGAAGGACGGGACACAAGTGTTATATTCCAGTTATTTCATTCCTTCATTTGCTTTGACGTATTCCTCTCATACTTTTTACTCTCCTTCACCCTTGTCTATAATTCCACTGCTTGGTTTAACAAAATGTCAATGACGTTTTTGGCATCAATCTTCTTGGGATCCGTCATGCGTGTTGCGAAGTCACTGCTGCACTCATTAACCATAGGTAAAGCATATTTACCATTGAAGATGATGGTCAGTTGTGAAGCTACTATATTCCTGGCCTAAGTTCGGGCTAAATGGTGACAAAAACCAACGTGGCCGCAAGGCCTAACTGAACTATTATTGCACAAACTTGTTGTAGAGTTGAATGCTTGGAGAGGAAGAGAGAAAGAGGGGGTACGTGCAAGAGAAACGTAGTTTTGAGGGTGTGACGTCATATTACAGTTTAACAACAATACATTGAGCAGTAAATTAGCAATATGTAACAATACCTAGTAAAGAAGTAGAGCTTGAAGCGAACGTAGAGGAGAACAATGATGCATGCGAATGACAAAGTAGGACAACAATGTACTAGTAAGATAACATTATACATGGCTTCGGCGAAGGCTTTTGAGGACATTGTTGTAATGCAGTGTTTCCTTCTGCGAGTCGTCTGGCGTTTTACTATGAGCCCTATGCTAACCTTATGCTGTTCATGAATGCTGAAGTTTTGTTTCCTAGCACTATATGTTACTAGCAGTCGTGCCCGGCTTCGCCCGTGGTTGTTTCCCAGTTTTCGCTCTTTGTTGCCTGAATGTCAGTGCGACGGGCGTGTTTTTTTTCCTGTAATGCTCCCCTTTCATCCATTGTTCTCCTCCCATCAGCTCACCCCCTTTTCTCCCATCGTTTCCCTTCCTTCTCCATTCCCCTCCTATACATCAACTCTTCCCTACCTCCCCTTTACTACACGTAGTTGAATTTGGATGAGGAGTATTATTGAATTAAATACTGCCCTTCCCCCTTTTGCGAGATTTGGGCAAATAAAATTGTTACGGTGTCCATCCCAAACAACCCAAAAAAGTACCTTTTAGGTTCAGTTAATGCGTAATCATATGCTTCATGGTAACACGCACTGCCCCCACCCCCTCCCCATGTGTTTATTTTGTAAAGAGCAGGGCTAACAGAAGCACTGCCCCACACATGAGCGTTCCCCGTTAACGTATCACCAACTCCCAGTTTATTATTTTGGCGTGAGCGCTCCGTACCGTGTGAAAAATAACTGTCCTTTGTGCCTGACGTCATTTAAGACATGCCTCTGCGATGTCCGCGCAGAGCAAATTGTTAGTCGAGGAAACAAGTATATTGTGTGTGACATAGGGCCTTAGGGCTTCGGGCAGATGACCAGGAGTGGTTAACACTCGTTAAACCCTTTGAAACCCTTTGTGAGTATATTGTGTGTGCGGCGTATCTTGAGTCCTGTAAGTATTTTACGAGCGGCTACGTCTGCCTGGAGGGGGCGGCTTTAATCGACGGCCGCCATTGTTTTTGTAACCATCTTGGCTATCAACAAGGCACTCTGCTGCCAAAAACGTACAATCGATTATCTGTGTCGTTCTGCGGCGAACTAAGATAGGTAGCACACTTTAGGATATTACCCGTCTTTCGAGTGATGAGAGCTAACAATGTCGAGACGCGCAGTGCCGAGACATTGTTTCGATCTCAGCACGAGGAAAGCGGGTGATATCCTATTTATTACCCGGTTTTTGCCTCTCAGTACGACGAGTAATGTTGGCTGCTTTTGGTCGCGCTCGGTCAATGTGTGTGCTCGCGCTCGGTGATTATTGCAGGCGGAGCCGTATTTCTTTTTTCCATTTTTGTTAAGGCAAAACAAGTTATGGAGTTTGGGGATCTATTTGACTTATCGAGTTACCATGATGAAGACAATACGGACAATACTGGCTTATCAGGTGAAGCATTGGAAGATGCTGCTAACAAAGACGATGGTAGTAATAAAGAACAGTTAAGACACATGTTTTCTGGTGGAACGATTCATTTTAATGATGGTTGCAATGTTATTTTCAGTTTTAAGTAGCCTATCAAATGATTTAATTACCAAACTAGCATTTTTAAAGTCTTAAAACGCATAATACACTCCTTAATTTACTGTGGTTCATGACATTTAAATAAAAAATACTTCTTAATTTTTTTTTTATTATTTGTATTTTGGTTTGTGCCTTTAATACCATTCCAATTGCCAGTGTATAATTTACGAATTCGTTAATTTGCTGTGGTTGCTGATACTTAAATAAAAAATTCTTAATTAACGTTTTTTTAAAAATTGTTGTATTGCCGGTCTACAATAATCAGTGCTGACACTTTTATAGTGCTGAGAGTCAATCCGCCATTTTGATGCAAGAGATCGGCTCTCAGCACTGCAATGGCGGATATATTGCACTATGCGTTCTTGTTTCATTGTTGCGCTCCTGCTTCGTTACATTGTTAAAAGAGGACTAAGAGGCAAACCGAGTAATAATGTGCCAAATTCAACTTCTTTTCAACGCAACAACATACCAGTTTCAACTTCTAGCCCAAGAATTGACACACTCGCCCGTTTTCATTGTAGGGGTTCCCTTTTCGGGGGCCAGGGCCCCTTTAAATAAATTAACATTCGTTAAATGCAGCGCAACAATCGAGTTATCGGCGCTAAAGTTTTCAATCAAAGATACAAGGGTATTAATGGAGCTAGTATCCCCATGGATGCAATCATTCCCACATAACTGTAGTAACCTATGTAAGCGATCGTGCCTTTGTCCGCCCCCCCCCCCCTCCACGCCTTTCATATCTTTTGAAAGCCTTGTGAAAAGCTGATAAACCTCTGGGATCAAAATAACATTTTTGCGGTATAACTTAGACTGAAAATTCATTTATTTCATTTCAGGGTAAAAGCTGATTTAAAAAAAAAACTGCATTACGCAAAGATGCAATAACACAAAGTAACTTCATAAAAACTTAAGTTCATCCTCACCCGTTAGTTTAAGCAACATCAAACTACATTTAACAACCAGCAGCTGCATAGTGAATAGACCAACAAACGTTTTATTATGCATGCATTCAAAGTTTACCGCCATTAAGCACGATTAGCAATAAGACGCCATTCCTGTGGGCTGCCAACATACAGCCAGTCCCCCAACAGGCATGCCTCGAGCAGCAAAAGCCTGCGTATGCAACCATCCATTCAGCCAGCCGGTGCCTTATATTAGCTCCATGCATATTTGTGCATCTGTGGCCAAGAACAAGATTTTCGCCGTCGACGAACTAAACCAACCACACCAACCAACCTCTCAACTGCCTTTACTTGGGAGAAATGCTGAAGTGACTTAGGCAAGGCTGGCGGGCGACGCCAACACACACACACAGACGCACACACACACATTCGTACTTTGTATCGACCGGTGTTGTGGTAATGGGGCGTATTGAACCGACCCGCACAGGAATCCGCAAGGCTTGTAAATTTCCCTCATCACCATTAAGCGAGGCAAGTGTCGCCTGCAGAGGAACACATGAGCGGCCCGCCCCCATAAACAATGGGTCATTTTGATGCCGGCCTTATTTCCATTGGACCACTCTTTCTCTTTTACTTTCTCTCTCTCTCTCACACTTTCTCCTGACTCTCTCTCCTTCTTCCCGGACAGAATAAATGTTCGGGAACATTGCCAGAAAACCCTTTTCTTTGATCGGACGGACGGACGTACCGTTCACGCCGGTTCAATTTATGGCATCCATTCACACACTGCCTATACGAGATTTCATAATTGCCACATGCAGGAACTTGAACACTGAAAACGAGCGCTGTGAGACGCCCTCTCTCTCTCTCTCTTTCTCTGCCTCTCCCTTGATCTCTCTCTCCGTCCATCCCGTCTTTGCATCACCACCGCCACATCCTTTGCTGTTTTCTAGTTTATCACCTTCACGTCGGCTATTGTTTGACGCAACCGAGTGAGTTATGTGCCGTAATGTAATGTAATACCAGCCTGTTTTAAAAGATAAAGTGGGTGCGTAAGTTATTTTGTCCTGTGCTAAAACAATTTTATAGGCAAGATATTAAAGGTGATGCAGTATAGCAAAGCTATGTGATGCGTTGGGTTCGAAGACGCAGCTTGGCTTCTTTCAGGGCAACTATTTCTCAGCGAATTGCTTACCGTTCCCTACGTACCCTTGAATTGCGGTTATAACATTTAATTACATGTTACACAGGGATAATGCATACTCGTACCTTCACAGTATTGCATCCTTGTAGTAAACAGTTGTGTGTTGACTGTAATTTGAACCTTTGAACCGCCTAGATCCAGACTCATTCTTTAGGGAAAAAAATCTACTGTAATCAAAAAGTCTTCACAAACAATGGGCCAAAATAAATACCGATGCAAACCTACTTCCGTTGCTTTTTGGATTTAAATGTCAGACTGCCTGTAGGACTCCAGCCTTTGGTCTCAGAGGTCGAGAGGTCGAGAAGTCAATTCCTGCTCAAGCAGCCTGACATTTAAGTCCAAAAAACGACGAAGATAGCTTAGTGGTAGGACTTCAGACTTTGGTCTCAGAGGTTGAGAATTCAATTCCCGCTTTGGCAGACTGACATTTAAGTCCAAAAAGCGACGAAGATAGCTTAGTGGTAGGACTCCAACCTTTGGTCTCAGAGGTTGATAATTCAATTCCCGCTCTGGCAGACTGACATATAAGTCCAAAAAGCAACGGAGGTAGCTTAGCGGTAGGACTCCAGCCTTTGGTCTCAGAGGTGTTAGCGCCTGATAGCATTCACCTACAGTGTGAATGATTTGTCTTCCCCTTATTCTCTCATTGAAACCGTTAATTGTTTGGGTTGGTGAATTAAAATAAGTAGTAGTTCCCGACTACGCTGGTTTGGTAGGAAACCAATGTTGTCACACTGCTCTGTTTGTTTGTTTCTATTGGGGCACACAGTTTGATAAGCCAATGTTGTTTTTATTTAAGGGAGCCGAACCCAAACCGGGTTGTTTGCCCCGTTGTAGATGGCGAGAGGGGTAGATGTAGAAATATTTCGTTGGTTACTGATTGTAACTTAATCAACAATACCCTCACATTGCCGACTGCTCGCCTTTTTACATTGCTATGTCCAAAGGCATTAGTGTCATGATCGGCTACTCTGCAGGAAGAGAAATATATTCGTAGATCGTCTTTTACGGTTGATGCCTAAATTTATGTATGCAGCCTACTGGCAACAAGTTACTGGAATTTTGCTGTCAATATACAAAAATAGTCTTTTTCACTGTACGTGTTCTTAGTGTAGGTCAGTGGTTTATGTTCCCATTTTTTTTTATTTGACAATTCAGTACTACAGATCCCACCACGAAGTCGTGTGATGGGGACTTTAATAAGAAATATTATTAAATTAAAACTTAACGAGTTTGTCACCCTTCTGTTTGTTTCCATAGACATCAGAAATATGAAAAAAAAAATTCCAATACAAGTACAAATCTTTTTCAAACTTAAAATTGCCAAACTAGAACTTCACCAAAAATCCCAAAGTTGGATCGGTCACTAACCAGGCTTCGATTTCATTTTTATTATTCCAATTTCGTCTAAGTCCCACAGATTAGCAGGAATCTAAGACCGTAATCCGACTGTCTGTCTCCAAATTTGTTTGTTGTTAACACAAGCAACGAGCTTGTGCTCTTTGTGTTGTAAGCCTTACCCTTTTTTTTTCGTTTTTTCATCTCTTTTTCCTCATAAAGGTGTTTTACAATTATTGTGCACACTTGTAATTGCTTAGCTTTTTAATTTTGTGTTTTGTTGTAAATTTGAGTAGCAGAATTTCCAAGAAGAAGTTTTGCAAGTTTATCTTGTACTTTCTGTATCCTAGTAATTTCTTTTTTTTTTTT
>JAHWFP010035204.1:39842-53828 GCA_023313725.1 Lithobius niger | reverse complement strand
GATAGTTCGTCGTACTGAGTGGAAAATGTAGAAAGTCCGAACTATTTCCTTGAGGCCCGAAGAAGATAGCAGCCCAAGCTATCGAAAATTCGCAGGACAAAGCTGTTGTTTTGATTGTGAAAGTGTGCGGTAATTTTTTCCGGAATTTTTCCGAGTTTTGTTAACTCAAATCCTGAGTTCGATAAGCCACGTATTGCTGGCAATTGTTATTATTGTAATAAATCCGGACATAGACGCAGTGATTGTCGCATTCGGATGGCTGACGAGAAAGCCGCAGCTGATTGTAATTTTATCAGTCATGCCCCACCTGAAATTGTTTTGTCAAAACATATTCACGAATGGTCCGTGAAATGCCTGGTTTTACGTGATACTGTTTCCACACACGATGTAATCGCTCGTGCACTTGTAAAACCCGACCAGTTTACTGTCGAGTACATGCATTGTCATAATGCTTTAACCGATAAGACGACCGCACACGCTATTGCCTTAATCGATGTGCAAATTCCCTATGGAGTCATTCAAACGGAAGCCCGCATTTCCAGATGTTGCTTGGAGTGCTATCACAGACTGTGTCAGAGGATACGCGTGCACAGGATATGCGTGCACAGGCACGTGCCAACGATCAGCTTCCCCTCTTACGCCCTAATTACCGTGAGAGCCAGACGGATAGCGATGAGTCAGACAGCGACTTGAGTGAGGTTGCTCCCCGAGCCCTACCAGAAGGTTTTGTTGATCCCAAACAGAGCGACTTAGACGCCGCTGTTTTAGGCCCTCAAACGGAGCAGTTTACCCAACTTCTCAACATTGACAAAACCGAGTTTTTAAAACTCCAGCGTGAATGCCCAACTTTACAATTGTGTTGGAAGTATGCTGAGCTCCCAGAAAGCCAGCAAGACGAAAACAAGTTGTTTTTTATCGATCACGATTTGGTTTTTCGCATACCTTTTCGCCCTGAGGGAAGGCTGCTAATAAACAGGCAACTAGTTCTTCCCCAGGAGTGTAGAAATTTGGTTCTAAGCACTGCACATGCTAATGCATGGGCTGGCCATCTAGGGCGTTCTAAAACAAAAGAAAGAGTGCTTACAAATTTTTACTGGCCCAAATGTTTTAGCGACATTGAGCAATTTGTTTTGACTTGTCTAACCTGCTAGAAAAACGGTAAATCTGGACAGAAGTTTGTTGCCCCTATGGTGCTTGTGCCCATGGATGGAGAGCCCTTAATCGTTTCATTATTGATATTGTTGGCCCCATCAGACCCTCTAGTAGAGGTGGTTTTAAATATATTCTATCTCTCCTTGATCCGGCAACAAAGTTTCCCGAGGCCGTGCCCCTTAAAGAGGCCAATAGTCAAAAGTGTTGTAGACGCCCTCCTCGGCATCTTTTCTCGGTTAGGCTTCCCCTCCGAATTACAGTCTGACCTCGGCTCAGTTTTTGTATCTGAGCTCACTACTTTATTCCTTAAAAAGTGCGGAATTAAATGTGTCAATTCAAGTGTGAATCATCCACAGTCCAACAGGAGTGGAGCGATTTCACCGAACCCTCAAAGCGGTGCTAAGAGCGGTTTGCCACGAGCATCCCCAGGACTGGGAAAGATGCCTTCCCGGTGCAATGTTTGCCCTCCGTACTGCTCCACATGAGAGTACTGGATGGTCACCTGCTGAAATGGTGTATGGCCGAAATATGAAAGGCCCTCTCGAGCTTGTTAAAAGCCAATGGGTTGAACCTGACATCCACCCTTCCGTCCTTGAGTATATCCTGGACTTGCTTCAGAGATTCAAGTACTCACGGGAACTCTCACAAGAAAATATTGTGAAGAGCCAGTTGAAAAACAAAACCTACTATGACCGTAAGTCAGTTGAACGAAAGTTCAAGGAAGGTGACAAGGTTCTAATCCTTAAACCTGACCGAGCCAATAAGTTAGAAATTTATTGGGATGGACCCTGTGACGTGATAAAGCGCTTATCAGATACTAATTATCTTGTTAAGAAAACCTCTGGTTCTCAAAAGGAGACCGTTTATCACATTAACTTCTTAAAACCCTATCTGCCTAGGGAAGGGTCAAGTAATCACTCCTACAATGACGAACGTGAGTTTTCTCACCACGACCATGTTTGGTCCAGCAAACCTGGTGATGGACATTTTAATTCAAAAGCAGCCATGAGTATTTTTAAAAAGACAGGTGATTTGACAGAATCACAGAAATCCGACTTACTTGAAGTCTTTGACCGTGTAGATGGAGTCTTTTCTACTCTGCCGGGTTGTACCGACATTGTCACCCACGATGTGGAATTAATCGATTCGCACATTAAGCCCTGTAAATATTATAGGCACACGAAATTCGAACGTGACTTGATTGTCACTGAGATCGAGCGAATGCTCAGTCTAGGTTTAATTGTTGAAACCGATTCTCCTCATGGTTCACCCACGATCATTGTGCAAAAAGAAGACGCCAGCCCTCGTCCTGTAGCTGACTACAGAGAGCTAAACAACAATACGGTAACCAAAGATTGCCCTATTCCCAACATAGAGGAATGTATTGAGCGTGCAGCTACGTGGAAATACATCTCTATTTTTGACCTCAACCGTGGATTTTGGCAAGTGCGCTTGATGCCACAGGCTTCAACGGCCGCCACTATCACTACCCCCATTGGGAAGTTTGCTCCCCTTATGATGAATATGGGGATGAAAAACGCTCCATTTTGATTTCAGAAGCTCATGGACCATGTCACTCGTGGCATGGAGGAGTATGTCACTCCTTTTCAAGATGACACAGCAGTTGATGCCGAAACGTGGCAACAACATCTCGAAAACGTCTTTAATTTTCCCTCTGCTGTCAAGAAGGCCGGGTTAACAGTAAATGCCAAAAAATCGCAGGTCGCTTGCAGCAAACCTACTTTTCTTGGTCACGAAGTGGGCAATAGAACTCGCACTCCTTCAGAGGTGAAGGTTTTGGCAGTCTAAAAATTCGCACGGCCGCAAACTAAGAAAGATGTCCGTTCCTTCCTTGGTTTGGTTGGTTATTACCAACGCTACATTTTCCACTATTCAGAAATCTGTGCATGCCTGACAGACTCCCTAAAAAAAGGATGCACCTGATCCCGTTTTATGGGATGATTCAAAGCAAACTGCCTTTGAAACGTGCCTCAGTGACGTTTCCTGTCCTAAGAGCCCCCGACTTCAACCAAACCTTCATTCTACAATGTGATTGTTCAGATCGTGGCATGGGCTGCGTGCTTTCACAAGAGTTTGGTGAAAATGAACACCTCTGTCTTTACGTTTCACGTAAACTAACAGCCCGTGAGCAAAATTACGGGACGAAATTATGGTGGTGACGCGGCATATTAGGTTCTCTCACCCCATAACATCAGAGTAGTTTTTTTACTAAAAAACCAAAGTTTTTCTTATTTGTTTTAAATGTAATTTTAATCCAAATAACTGACGGTTTGATCTTTGTGTGGGATTCACTGGAACTTTCACTCCAGACGGACTTCATAAGTAGCCGCGGCTTTTATGAATTGAGGAGTTGACTTAGAAACAGCAGCTCTGAGAGGTTTGATCCTTTGTTTTATCACTTAGAAACAAAACTGTGGAACGGTTGATCGACGTGCGCGTTTGAAACAAACTGTTGATAGATTGTAACCAGCTGAGGCTGTTCAGTCTTACGGGTGACTCAAGTGAGCACTCAGTATTGCTTTTTCTACCCTGAAAATTTAATTGTATATTCAAAACACAAGTGTAGTTTTGTATATCGTGTGAATTACTAGAATGTAAATTCAAACTTGTTCCTTTTAAATCATTTATTTCAAAAGCTTTGGTGCAAACAAAATGTAAAGTGTGCTTTTCATTCTGTCGTTAAAAATAAAACCAGGAGTTTTAAACTTCAGTTCGTTTGCTATATGATTAATTTTTAAGCGTAAAATAAATATGAAACCCATCTTTAGTTTTAGCTCTTGATACACAGTTGAATTCCATTGTTGGTGGCAGTGAATACCAGCAGTATTAAGGTTAGGCCACCTTGTTAGTAGGACCCGACGCTCCATTCCCCATGCTGGGACGGTAGCCCACGCTGTGCTTATGCCGTAAAAGTCGTTATAATCACCGCTCAACCTTAAGCTGAATCTCCATGTCAAACCAGGAAACCGGGGGCGTTACAAGCACCTCAGCCATCGTAGCGTCCGCCGTTACAAAAGTCGTCAAATTTACAGCAAGAAATCTAACCGGTTATTAAAGTCAAATTAAAAATTTGTCCAATAACCACAATCAAGATCAGTACATACATGAATTTCTTGACCTCAAGCACAGTTGTAAATTTTAGCGTAAAATTTCAGCATTTAAAAAAAAAGAACATTTTGCCGGCCCCCAGTCTGGCCGGCTAAAAATGGTTTCTTTGTGCCTAAAACATACTTAACCTGATAATTTACATTCCTCGAATGTGATGTTCCCCTGGAGGTTTCTTCCGGTGCGCAGCAGCCTGCTTGCATGCCCCTACCGCGCATGCGCGTGGCAGTCCTCCCTTATAAAAGCGACAGCGTGCACGCTATCGGCATTCATTTTACTCTCAATATGTCAGGCGGTGACTCGAGAGGGGAGGCAGGGCGGGAGTTAGGTTAAGTATGTTTTAGGCACAAAGAAACCATTTTTATCCGGCCAGGCTGGGGGCCGGCAAAATGTTCTTTCTTTGTTGCCAAAACATCTTAACCTGATAATTTAGCATTATCAGTAGACCTCGTCAAGGTCGGTGGCGGGCACCGTCCTGACGGGCGCCCCGGGATGCAAGCAGGCTGTTCCCCAAAAAGTTGTTGGAAACTTCGCACTTTGTTCAGAACAGTTGATGAACTTCGAAGTTTGGTCTTATGCCCTCTTCATCAGTTGGCTTGTTTCCATCGTGAATGTTTAGCTTCAATTGTGGTTACCTTGCTTCTGCTATGTTCTGAGTGCTTAAGGGGAATTGACTACAGTACAGGTTGCAACAATAGGTCGCAGCCGGTGTAGTCCGTCTTTATTCGCGACCTTTGCGTCAGGTTGTGTGAGGTGGAGGTCGATGGTCGGTGGATGGGCCTGGCTTGCGGCATTTCCTTATCGCATCCTTCCGCAGGAGTTCTGAGACTTCGAACGAGAGTAGTGGTGTTATCGGTGGGAAGAATCCCCACAGCGGCGTAGGGAGGAGCAGTGGTTTCGACAGAATTCCGGACGAAAGCCGTCTTTGATGATGAAAAGGACTTCCGAGTTTGTTGTTAATTGTAGCCAAGCCGGGAGGAATCGACGTAATCTCGCACTGACTGGAAGGCAGGAGGTGTGAGAGGCGTCATTGTTGGTTCGTACGAAAGCCGCTTCTGCCCCCTGGTGACGAGTGGCGGCTTCGTCGTCTGGAGTGGCGGCTCGCTTCTGGTTGCGTTGGCTGGAACGGGCACGAGGCTGATCCGTCCGAAAGGGCTGTGGGTTTTTCGGACGAAAGTCGTTGGGATGAGGAGGCACTGAAAGAGCGTGTCCGACTCGTGGACGTGCTGATTGCGGAGTCGGTGCATCGTGGAGACGTTAAGGTTATTTGCGGACGAAAGAGCAATGTCCCGGAGGAGCAGAGTGTTGTTGAAAGGGCTCTCGTAGCCCAGTTGATGGAGTGGTGCATGGCGAAGCTTGCCTTCTTAGGAATTCGCATTCCGGGTAGGTTGCAAAGTTGTTCGGGTTCGTGTGCGCCGTCGCCCAACGGACGAAAGAAGCTGCTTTCACGGCCTGGGCAAGGTGGAGGAGGTTCCTTGTCGAGGACGCGAGGAACACCCTTGCCGAGTAGAGAGCCTTCATTACGGAGGAGGCAGGTAAGCAGCGAGGTAGACTGCCCGAGAAGGTTACGAGGTTTGTTGTCTTTGTCTCTAAGGGCAAAGCCGAAGCCAGTTTTCAGCCCATGGAGCATCGGTCGACTGCGAGGGCTTGAAGAGAAGCAGTCGGGAATGGTTTCTTCGACCGTCTTGAGAAGCGCAGCTAGCGGGAAAACCTGATCCTCGGCGGCGGCGTCCGGGAAGTGGATCTTCTTACCGGACGAGGGAGGGACAGCAGGATGCGGAGCTATGGTAGTCGCCGAGGAGACGGCAGAAGGAGGAGCTTGCGGACGAGAGGGAGAAGATGACTTGTGTCTCTTCGGGTTGCCGGGGGGCGGCGTCGAGCCGCGCTTGTCCGAGTCGCGGCTGGAGGCGGAAGTAACCCAAGCTTACGTGCGGGCGTGTCGGGCGGACGACATGCAGGAGGAAGGCGGCATGGGATTGTCTTGCATCATACGGACCGTTTCCTGGACGATGTGCCGGACTTCGCTGCGGGAGACGCTTCGACCAATCCGGGAGGAGTTGGATGACAAGTCCAAGGGAGAGTTGCGGGCTGGGGAGTGGGAAGTCATAGTTCGCTGGAGGGATATTCTTGGCTTCACGGTAGACGTCCTTCGCCCGTAGAAAATCTTGTCGTAGAGCCGAAAGATCCATGGGTTCGGTCGGCAAGGTGCGCTGGCCGGGATGTAAGGGAGAGTCCGAGAAGGCGTTGATGCTTGCGAGAGGAGCTTCGGTGAAGGAAGTGGCAGGGATCGGGCCAACGGCGGCGAGGTCGAGGGCGGAGATCCAGCGATTACCGAGGGTGAAAGCAGTTGCTTGCGGACGAAAGAGAGCAGGAGAGGGAGCGGCGAGCGAAGCGGGAGCTTCGGAAGCGGCAGTCATCATCGGGTAGAATCAAATTTTCCGTGCGATAGACAGGGGAACTCCGGCGCGAGGTGGCGCGGCGGGGTTCCGTGATGACGCACACGTAGTGGAGGGCCAAAGAGCGAGCCGGGCTAAAGCATGGGCGGCAACGAGGCGAACGAAAGATGGCAGAGAAACTGCACGCAGCGAGCCGGAGGCAGGGGCCGACAATGGGCGATTCAGTCCATTATTGCAACCTTGGCAGGCCTGGAAAGATAAGGAGCTTCAATGTCGTGGCGGGAGAGGTAAGAGTCTGGAGCAACAATCCTGACTCGATGGCGACGTCCCGGCTATGCGCAGACTGGAGACTGGTCGAGTGGAGCGGGTGGAAAGCTACGGCATCGGCGTGGCGGACGAAAGACGGCGAGGGAGTCAGAGGCAAGGGCCATCGATGGACGGTCCAGTTCACAACCGCTTCCACGGCTAATCCGGTGAGACATGAAGCTTCAAAAGTCTGCGTCGAGGGGTCGGGCAACAACTCTGACTCAATGGCGACGTCCCGGCTATGGGCAGACAGGAGACGGGCCGGGAGTGGAGCGTGCGGAAGCAAGGCGGACGGGAGACGGCGAGAGAGCCGGAGACAGGGGCCGTCGATGGACGATCCAGTTCACAACGGCTACCACGGCTGGCCCAGTGAGACGTGGAGCTTCAAATGTCGAGGTGGGAGAGGTGAGAGGCAGGGGCAACAACCCCGACTTGACGGCGGCGTCCCGGCTATGGGCAGACCGGAGACGGCCGAAGAGTGTGTCGTGTGGAGGCGGTAGCCACGGTAACGGGACCTAAATGGCGGCGTCAGAGCCGGAGGGCGAGCAGAAGGCGGACGAAAGTCATGGAAGGGGTGCGGGCTGGAAACTTGCTGGAAGACAGCAAGCCAGGATCGTTACGGTGAACGGTCCACAGGAAGCGGACGAAAGACGAGTAGGGCTAGAGATGGCCAGACGTCTAGTAACGGGGGTGATAGTCATCCACGGCAGCCAAACGATGAGCAGATGAAGACTAGGCTCGGAGCTGGAGGCGACGACCAGAAAAAGGTGCAAGCGGCTTCCGTCTTGGTTCTTCACTCAAAACGTGGGTTTTAGCCACGAATGAGACGAGCGGTAGTGGACAGCAACTGTGGTCTTGATTTTCGCTCGAGACGTGTGGTAGGCCACGATCGGGACAAGCAGCAAGGGGTGCAAACGGCTTCCGTCTTGTTCTTCACTCAAAACGTGGTTTTTAGCCACGAGTGAGACGAGCAGTAGTGGACAGCAACTGATGTCTTGATTTTCGCTCGGGACGTGGGGTTAGCATTGGTCGAGACAAGCAGCAAGGGATGCAAACGGCATACGTCATTCTTGTTCTTCACTCAAAACGTGGTTTTTTAGCCACGGTTGAGACAAGCAGCAAGGGGTGCAAACGGCATCTGTCTTTCTTGTTCTTCTACTCAAAACGTGGTTTTTAGCCACGAGTGAGACGAGCAGCAGTAGACAGCAACTGATGTCTTGATTTTCGCTCGATACGTGGGGTTAGCCACGGCCGAGACAAGCAGCAAGGGGTGGAAACGGCTTCCGTCTTGGTTCTTCACTCAAAACGTGGGTTTAGGCATGAGTGAGACAAGCAGCAGTGGCCAGCAGAGCAACAGCAACAGCAGCAATAGCAGCAGCAGCTACAGCGACAACAGCAACAGCAGCAACAGCAGCAGCAGCAGCTTCAACAGCAGCTTCTTCATTCCAACGAGGCCTCAAGTCTTGTCCCAGTTGGTGGAAGCTTGAACAGGATGACATCGAATAAACAAGCCAGGTAGTAAATACAATCGTTGTCGGAAACAATCGAAACCGAAACGAGTGTAAGGTGGCTCGCTTGTAACACGGCATATCCGGGAACTGGTGCGGGAGGCGGAGGAAAGAGCTGAGGCTTGGTCGAAGCGTGTCGGCGGACGGGCGGCGGCCGGTAGGGGGAGCGTCATCCGACCGAGAGCTAGGGAAGCCGTGGGCGCGGTGCAGCCAGCCGGAACGGCGATGAGCGTCGGAGAAGGTGGAGTAGACAGCTTGCGTCCGGACTCGGCAGTCGTTAGCGGCAACTCGGGTGAAGGGAGTCTTGAACCGGACGAAAAACACGGCAGGGATCTGGTCGAGGGCGGAGATGCAACGGTTGCCAAGGGTGAAAGCGGTCGTCTGCGGACAATGGTTGGCGTTGACAGCTAGCGTCCGGACTTCAGCAGTCGCTAGCGGCAACTCGGGCTAAGGGAGTCTTGAGCCGAATGAAAGAAACGGCAGGGATCGGACCAACGGCGGCATGGTCGGGGATGGATCCAACGGCGTCAAGATCTGCGGACGAAGGAGAGAAGTGAAGCGAGGGCTTCGGATGCCGCGGCCATTGTCGGGTAGAAACCAATTTTCGGGCGAAAGCGGGGAACTCCGGTGCGAGGTGGCGTGGAGACACCTCTGGAGGAAAATGAATGCCGATAGCGTGCACACTGTCGCTTTTATAAGGGAGGACTGCCACGCGCATGCGCGGTAGGGGCATGCAAGCAGGCGGCTGCGCACCGGAAGAACCTCCAGGGGAACATCACATTCGAGGAATGTAATGCTAAATTATCAGGTTAAGATGTTTTGGCAACAAAGAAACATTTTTTTCCTTTTAAAAAACACTCTCTGGCTTGGCAACAACAAAGACATGAAGTCCTTCCACTGACCTGTACATTCACTTTGGCGTCGTCTTCGTTTCACGGCGAAGTTGACCATCAGTTGTTTCCTGGTTCGTATGACGGTTAAAGGTGATACCAAAACGGCATACTCAGCTTCTGCGATGAAAAGCTGCTTCCTCCTCTGGATTGGAGAACTGGCTCCTAGTTTAGTATGATGGTTAAAGGTGATACCAAAACTGCATACTCGGCTTCCACGATGAAAAGCAGCTTCCCCATCTGGATTGGAAAACTGGATCCTGGTTTAGTACGACGGTTAAAGGTGATACCAAAACTGCATACTCGGCTTCCACGATGAAAGGCTGCTTCCCACTCTGGTTTGGAGGACTGGATAACTGGGTCCTGGTTTACAGTTGTGGAATGGCATCCATGACTGCTTACTCTTCTTAGTTGAAGACAACTGGTTATGGTATTACGGCTAGCGGGGTTTGAGCTTGTGTTGACGTAAGCTCGGGCATCTGGGATCACGGCACTTGTGAAAAATCCCAACCGCTGCCCACCAGTTTGTAGCTGCGTCGGCCAAAACAGTGTGCCGACAAACGTCACTAATCGTACTGGTCCGCCTAGGCGCCAACCCGGGGGGGGGGGGCCCGCGGGGGACCGTCTCCCCCACGTTTTCAAACTGAGGGGTTCGTCCCCCCCCCTCCCCGGGAAATAGGCTGCAAAGCTGTAAATAAGTATCTATTTACCACGCTTACCACGTCGAGTTCAAACAAGAAATGTACTTTCGTTTTCCCGAATTGCATGAATCAGGTCATCAAATATTACGAGTCATCAGTTCCTAATACAGGGGAGTAATGAAGTTAAAAATTTAAGTTGCAAGGCCAAGTCACAAAGATGACGGATTAACGGTAAATGGAGGATGTAAGCATATCAATCCGCTGTAGCAAAACAGGTATTTTTAATTCTATAAAAATTTTAATTTAAAGCAAAGTAACACAATTTTATGGTAAAAAAAATTGAACATCACACAAACAAATGAAGCATATACATTTCATTATTAGTCGCTTTATAAATCTAAACTGTATAATTTTACTGTCTATTAATTCGAACTACTTTTTCCGACTGTGTTTGCGTAACCCTACTCGGTATGTAGTGCTTGTGAGGCTTTTTCCCACTTCCACCGATGTACTGAAAATGTAATTTAGTGCGAAACTAGTCAAAAGAGTAAGAGCACAAAGCTAGACGAAAGATAAAGGAGTGTCCGATTTCAAATTACTTTGTTTGATTGTCAACGAAATGCCAACTGAAGTCGCCTGGTGGTTAGAACAAACTATGGTTATAGCCTAAACGTCAGATAAATGTGTACAGAACAAAACTTGTTAAGCCTTCCTTCCAAGTTTTCGTCAGTTGAAGTCTATACCAATTAACTCCATAAAAACCGAGCAAAGAATCAAAATTGAAGACTTAGGGCACGTTTACGCAACGACTCGCCTTTGCATTCTCGTAGCTAGAACTCAATCGCGATGGCAAAGGTGACATTGCCATGGCAACAACGCTAAATGGATTAGCTAAATCCGACATCGTTTGAGTAAATATTTGCGATCTTATAATCCGTGCCAACAGGAGCCTGGTGCCAATAATATAAAGAATTCTTCATGACGAAACAATTTTCCCAAACGCTTCTGAACTCACGTTATTTGCCATTTTCGTTGCGAGGCGGCAGACATAAAACCACCGCCATGTTAGAATTTGAGGTGATTTCTAGCTTCTAGCTGCGAGAATGCAAAAGCGAGTGGTTGCGTATACGTGCCCTAAGTTGCCGGTTTGATTTGCTAGTAGCTCTTTTCTTCTTTTTCAGTTCTCAGTTAATTCAGTTAATTCTCAGTGAATTCAGGTACGTCCTCAGCTAAATCTTCCACCATTTGAAAAGGAAGCAACAATACCTTTCAAACCTAAATTTTCAGTGTTAGCTACCGTTAATTTAATAATATTTAAAAAATAATAATTCATCAGGGAATTTAATTTGTAAATAAAAGAATAAAAAAAACCGGAATTTTGGTAACAATTAGGTTTTTGCGACCTCTCATGCTAAAGAATTTTTACGAAAAGCATCCGAAATTTGCTAAACAATGGGTTGCAAACGTGTCTCGGAAATCCGAAAAAAAATAGATTCCGAAATAGCGTAAAATGCTTCAGCTTTTCCCCCTAGCTGGATTCGCCGGGCTTCTGCAAAAGTAACACATATTTTAACAGTAAATTTTCATTCCCCCCCCTCCCCCACTGGAGTTGGTTGGCGCTGCTACCATGCCCCCCCCCACGACTTTAGAAAAATGTACGCCCTTGCTGGTGCGGATACTGTATTGCGAAGTTAGGCTACTGGTCTTTCTTTCCAATTTTGCTGGATTTCAGGACAACAAGCATAGTAGGCCACTATTCAAGGAGGGAGCGACGTTGCGGACTAATGCTTTAATAAAACTAACCTAACTTGGCAAGCGGTAATTCTTTGCTGCCACCATGGGAAAAATGTGCATTTACTAGCAGTTAACTTTAAACTAAAATTTTCTAAGTTTAAGTAACTACGTAAATAATGGTTGGAAACAGACTGAAGCTCTATTTACATTTATTGAACATTGGTTAATAAAATATTTACAAAACAGTGTTTAGTTTGCAGTTTCATTTTGGTTACAAATCTTGGTTTTAGATTTAAGCAACAACAAAAAAAAATCGTTAAGCAAATCGTGCTTAACACTCAAGTACCAACAACGATCAAGAAATTTCTCCCAACTTCAAACTAGAAGTACATTTTCGCAAAAATGAAAGTAATATTGAATAAAAATTCAACTCACATGAGGTCACTGACGACGATTCGCATGCAACCTTTAGCTGTCTGGTTAAGAAGCTAGTGTTTGGCTTTACTTTGGAAAAAAATTCACGTTTTGAAAGTTTTAACTTGAAACGGGAATGAAATTAAAGTTTTTATAAAATCATCCCCAAGTTTAAGTTACATTTAAGTTTTCAAATAAATGGCCTAAACGAAATTCAAGTACAACTTAGTATCTTACATGACCTTTACCTTTGCCCCGTTTGGCGCAATTTGCGGCGGCAGAAGAACATTGCTCTCCCGAAGAACGTGACGATGGGTGGTTGCGAGGTCGAGCTATGCTCACGATATTTTCACAAGCTTCGGTTTTTATACTTCGGAAACGGCTCCAACTTGCCGCCTGCGCGGACCCCGAGGAGTGCTAGACATGTAAGGCACCTTAGGATTTGTTTAGAGCCTAAATTTCCAAGTATCCAATTCACTGGGTGGTGGTGAGTTTGGTCAGCCAAATTTGGCGCCAACGACGCTCGAGACACTTCCGGTTTGCACGAGAGAGCCGACCGGCTTTACATACGCAAGTAAAATTCCAACATGCGCTAAAGCATTGAGCCGAGGTAGCGGACACGTATTGCCTTATAGTTTTAAAACTACCCAACCGAATTAAAAAAGGTAAAGATATTTGGAATCTGAACATTATTAAGATCAAAGGCTAAGCATCTTTTATGAAGATTTAAGACAGACTTTAAAAAAAATAATAAGTGAAAACAGCGACATTAGCGCTAACAAACCTGTGATGTACACGTGAGTTGTTGCAAGTTATAAACAGTTTCAGACATCAATAAAATCGATTATTATGCTGTGTGAAGTACCCCTATTGTTTGTGAGAGGACTTTAAACAATTATGAAACGTGTAGGTAACATAATCTACGTGACTTTATGCCGAACTACAACGAAGTGCGTTACAATTTTTCGCAGCAGCGCTGTTTACATTTTGGTATTTATTAAAAAATAAATAAATTCGAAATTGAAGATTTCAGGCCTTCAGTAAGACCACTTGGGTTTTCTCGATCTTCTAAGATTTCCACGATTTTAGTGTAAAAGTTCAATTTCTCCTGCCCATCTACCTCACCAAGTTTAGGGTTGGCAGTTTCGATTTAAAAATCTGACGTTTTGTTGCTTGGAGGTAGCCTAGCTCCAGTATCGTAAAGAAAATGTTGCAAATTCCTTACATCAGGGACCACTTCCTAAAAACCCCTTAATAAATATTAGCCACAACGCTATTATTTATTTTTATTTTAACTACATGGGTTAATTTAAAAACTTCACCAAAATCACGCAAGGTATTACTGAAGCAGTTAGGCCTTCTAGATAGAACTCTGATACTTACAAGTGGTAAGGTGTATTGATTACTGTAAAAACTAAAAGCTACCCGTTTTTAAGTAATGTTCATGGATTTTAACATTTAAACTTTGATACTTGTCAAAATTCAATGTTAACAAAAACTGTGCAATCGCTGATGTTTTAACTTAAAACACTTGAAGTTTATTTAAACTTGCCTTGCTTTAATTGTAAAGCCTTCGAAGTTCACTAAACTTATTTTTGTAAAGTCCGAGGTACATATTTTTGCATTTCATGTTTTATTAAAAACTATCAAGAGTTTTTCATTTAACACTAGACTTCGTTTGATTAATAGCTAGTTTAAGTTAGTCACTTTAACTTCCCTCTAAACCAGGATCGCTATTAAATCCCACCTGGTGGCAGCGATAATAGATAGATTACTGTAGTGATATTTTAGATGCCCATACACAAAAGTCAAAACAGTC